>NIUQ01001415.1:0-30717 GCA_002796945.1 Plectus sambesii | reverse complement strand
GACTGTAGAATAGTCCTGTTCGGTAAAGGATGTGATCTCAGAAAATAGGAAGTCATATCATTATCAGTGATACGATACCATCATCCATCAGCTGTGGGCCCCAGTTGGCGCCTTGAGGGAGGTTTGCACTTCCTTACCCTACTCATATAACTGACGCCCACCTCTCGATAACATTAACCTTCGTTAATCGTGTCATAAAACTTCTTTTCCGAGACCTCGTTATGTGCTCTTTGGGAACAAATTCTGTGCTATAGAAATGCGAAAACACAAATTCTTTACCGGCAATTAAGTTCTTTCTTAGTAGGCAAAAATGACTTTTCTCTTCATCGTTGGAGCAGCCATTGGGCTTATTCTATGAACTTGCATCTTTTGTGGACTAATTATTCCTTTTATTGCACCTTTGAGTTATGATATTACCTCCGATGTGAAAGCATTATATTTGGATTACAACATGGATTATGGTACTGCTTAGGTTTTTCCTGCCATCTTCAGGTAAAATTTGGTTACTAAGATTACTGATCGGTCTGTAATGAAACTCTCAATCCATATTAAGTTTGAATATAACTGCCATCAACATTCTGCTTATTACAGGTGATCAAGCGAAGCAAATATGGGCGCAACAGTGAGCTTGAATTTACGTAGAGAAGGAAGTTGACGCACGAGTTTAGACTTATACTTATGTTGTACAATGTTACGAGAACAGTATCTCTAAATTTTAGAGCAAACTCAAATTGACCGGCTAAAAACAAAACTATTGCAGGTACGGCGACTAGTAAGCAGTAAATTCCAACGAGAAAAGTCAGCAACTTGGTCATCTTTGCTTGTTTTTCTATTGCTGAATTAGTTTGCTCTGGTCTGTGCGCCACCTTATCAGCCACTCTCTTGCTCCATCTGCGCTGTTTCCAGATGACTGCGGAATAGAGAGCAATAATTACTGGTCCAGTTAGCGCGTCGCCAAGAACCATAATTGAAATGCTAACAGGGTGAACGCTGCTCCCTGAAAGTAATATAAATAGATTGTATCAAATCAGATAGTGATCTGCATAATTGAAATGCAGAAATTTACTACTTAAGTCATCGACAGGAACAAGTGAAGCAAAACTATTCTTAGAGTAATGAGCCCATACGATAGAGTTCTGTGGTGTACTGGCATGATGCAGTGTACAATATACTTTGCAGGCACTCAGGCATCAAGGTGCTGGCTTTTCCTTAGATGGATACCATGATCTCATCTAGCTGTAAAGAATGTACTGAAAAATGCAAGTCTGCCGCGTATAATAAGCTGACAGCAAAATATATCAATTTAAGTTGTAATTAATTTGCAGCTAAGCAGCCCTGTCAAACATAACTAATAATGACCTAAGATACATTCCTTAGAGCTGGGAGGCGACCAAAGTTTCTCTTTAATAACTGTTCCCAATGTTATGACTAAGCCTTTCATTCTAATTGACGGTTGCAGTTGGTTAGGCAAAAGAGCTACAAACGGATCATTACCCCATGCGCATACGGTTGGCGCGCTGGTGAAATCGACGCCGACGCTTCCCTGAATTAGGACTCGCACAAATCCGTAGACTATGGCGAACGCAAAAGTGACGAAAGCAAATAATCGATGATCCATTGAGCGATATTTCAGTGGTGCACTTACAGCGAGCAATCGATCAGCCGCAATGAACATGGTTATTGCTTGGCTCATTTCAACTCCTACCAACACTGCAGTAGCCGTTGCAATACAGTAGAGCCTCGTAAAATCTAAAGTACATAATTCATGTTTTATAATTTGCAGTATTTTTGCTTTATCAATTTTGCTGGTTTTCGCGAGTTTTTTGCTCTACCTAGCGCATTTTTCGAACAATAGCATTGAGTCGCAATCAATAAATGAGTATCGCTTATAAACCCTGCTTCTCGAAAAGTGTCCACGCTTCAAGCGTAAAATCAGCAGCCAAAAAAAGTAAAAAATAAAGTTACTAATTCATTCAATTTGTTCTGTTTCTGAAAATAATTTTCGTTCGTCATTTACATTTTGGGAAAGTGGCACAGTTGAACATGGAGAAGTGTTTCCTAGGATAAAGACTCTCTTGCTACTTTAAAAATTGGCATAGTCCATCGCTAGTTTTCTTATTTAAGGGTACATTTTCCGCATTGAACTGAATCTCCCAAAATGATTTTTCTTTGAAGATATGCTCCAGGCTTATTTTGGAGCATACTTTCAATGCTTTATGCGTTTCAAAAGAAATCAAACTTTTGTTTCTGAACAATGAAAGCGCTTCGAAAATGCAAATGCATCAGTATAAAGATGTCATTAACGAAACCCTTTAACATATCTTATTTTAATCGCTTACACACCATAATAGTCGAAGAGAGCAATATTCAGTCGTGCGAAACCAATAATAACGTCACCACAACCATTTATCAAATCAGCTATAGCCAAAGTGGCAATCAGATGGGCGCAGTCTAATTGCCTTAGGTTTTTGTATTTTATATAGGCAACCAATACAAGCGTATTGCCGAAAATTCCGAATAAGCCAATAGGAATGTAGAAAGACTGAATAAAAATATATGTTCCATAGTTGATGGTGGTATAATACGTGCTAGCATTTGGAGCCATATCTGAAAGCAACAATTAAGTGTACTTATGAAATGATAACCGAATGCCGAATAAATGATAGAAAAGGGTCACATAAGCATATTATTTATTTATTCAGTATGGTGGGGTAAGAGCTATAATACTTTTAGAACGGAAGCCTTTGTCGTGATATCCACTAATTGGCTTCCACAAAAGAGATTGAATGATAAGTAACTGAACAGTGGGTGATCGGTAACATTTATAGTGGTCGAGCGATCTCGGGCTTCTTTTGTTTTACTGAGACCTTAGATGATCTCCAAGAGTATCATTTTTAGTTACGCAAGCATGTTGATTAATATATGCAACGAGCATCACGCAACGAGATATTATTAATATGAAATCGAGACAGGCACGAATGTGGTTTATGGCCTCTTATGATTCAAGAGAAATCTTTTTATTGACAGAATATTACACTTTTCATAGCTAAAACGAGCAGATAAGGAATTTAAATGTGTCCTTCACCGGTTCCTGGTTGGAAAAATGAGTGCTGCAAATATGAAATCAAAATATCTCATGCTTTAATCAGAATTCTTACTTTCCCATAAAGATATCAGACCACTGTCTTTATAAAATTGTGAGTAATCCACCAACATGCTAATATAAATACGCTGGCGGTGCAAAACATGGACGAGGAACATGGTCAAGTCTATCAACAGTAACAGCAGTATAGCAAATACATAAAAACATGAATTTTTGTCATCATGCCATCTCATCAAGAATACCACACCTAATAAGGGCCTTGATTGTATTGAAGAAGTGCTCACAAATTAGTTGAGAGAATGCACCTGCGAGCGTACAATGAACTCGTCAACGTCCTCCTATTAGACGCTGAGTCACGAATTCGGAAGTCGGCTGTCGAATCTCAGCTGAGGAATGTTTTTCAAAACACAATTGTTTACGACTTTTATCCAGCATTTGATTTGCTATCGTTGCTGACACTCTGCGCAATCAGTATTTCGTAGCTCACATCCTAAATTGGGTCTCCTGATTACTGCTAGACTATCACCTGCGCCCCTTCCAAATTATACTCCCGCGTGACAGTCTTGTTCCCTTTCCACTAGAAAACTGAATTCTGACCCAATCAGCGTTCCGTTAATATTCACGCTACTGAACTCAGCAGTGAGAACAATTCTTATGGCCAGTTGCAACCCCGTACCCCGCTATTCCTCCACATATTGACAATCGAATATGCAAAGGCCGATAATTTCAGTGCTGATTGCTTTTGTCCCGTCATGGCCCTATTTCACGAACGCTCAGAATCGATAATCTGTGATAAATTGGCTGAGTCTCATACTATAGATACCAGGTGATATGCGGCTGATGTGTGCTACTCAGCCAAATTATCACAGATTATCGATTCTGAGCGTTCGTGAAATAGGGCCCAGTACGTGCTCTTTAATTGAGTAAGTAATTCAATGAACGTAGGCGAAATGCTGTGATCAACATCAAACGGAAACGTAACAGAAAGGAAATATTGTAGAAAGCCTTTTTGGAGTGAGAATAAAGCAAGTTATAATAAAAATTAAAGATCCGGCTTGAGCGTAATCGATATTTTAAGGAAGATAACTATGTGAGGCTCTGAAGATTATGATCGTAAATAATGCATCAAAAATATTCGTCAATGAAAAATAATTGCTACTTTATCATAATCATGCATACACGTAACCATAGGCGATTATCAATCCATATACACAAATATGCAAATCTAGAGCTCGAATCACTGCACTGCAAAACTATTATCGTGCACTGGTTTCTTCAGGTGAAGGAACCGATCGATTCAATGTTTCTTTACTCTCATTTTTGCCACATCATACGAGACATCAAACGAAACGGCGTTGTCCAAATCCTGAAAACTATTGCGCGATGAATACAGACAGTGCTTGACAGTAGTAAATGTCAACTTTGTTAGATGTCTTCAGATTGGAGTCTATAGGTGCTTACCCACTCAATTTTTTCTTATTTCTTCTGTATTGTAGTGCAGGAGTTTGTTTAACCTTTTTTTCTTAACGATGCAAGCTAATGTAAGGCAGTAAGATAACAACGTGTAGCACACTGAGCCGTCGTATGAGAGAGCGCTAACCTTAGCCGGCGGCTCATCTGCATTCAAAGTTGTTTTTTACGGCGTGCATATAATGTGGGCATTCGCAAAAGATGTTCCCACACTTTAGCCTCTGATAGATGACTCACGACCGCCATATTATTATAATAACGAGTGTTCATATCTCCCTCATACGACCGAAACTCAACCGGATTTTCGACTAATAGCGACTCCGAAAGATTCTGGTAGAACGCGAAAGCAAACCTCCTAGGGGAATCAACCTTCAAAACAGTTCTCACGTATACAACATCAAAAGTACATTCACCTTGTCCAATTTATCGCTTTGTGACGCGCCAGTATTATACGATGTTTGTCGAACGGTTTGAACAGTGTAAAGTGCTTCGCGAACCATCAGATCAGTGTGAAGTGCTTCACGAACGACTTGAACATTATCGATTTGACTTTCAATTAAAGTACGGCTACGTTCAGCGCAAGTTATCATCCTTTGCAATCTTGTCTTTCCATTAAGAATGACGCAGTTGTCAAACTGCCATTGTAGGGCGGAGATCCGTCCTGCGATTCGGTCTCGGTCAGCCACCAGCGTGTTTATCATTCTGTCCGCTCGCCTGAGCGCCTTGCGCAGCATCGCTTCCCTGCTCCGAAGACACCAGATCATCGCTAAAGAGTATCAATTAGCACTGATATTTCATGAAATAGTGCGCGAGTAATTCAGTTTAATCCCTCACGACTTACATAACATATTTCATAAACAGTCAATAATTCAAATGTGATGCGACCTTGAATTTTGGGCTCAAAATGATCAAGAACATACGTAAATATATTTCATGCTTTGTCTAAAGTAAGAGACCTACCAACTGAAAGCTAATCATACTCTGATATCTGCGATTGAGCTTCAGTGCGATAGATCTTGGGAGGGCGAAAACATGCAATAGTCTCGCCGCTTTTCTGTACACATATGTTTTAAGCATTTCAAAAGTAAGGCGATTCCACTTAATGTTTATATTTTTAAATAAAGATTCAAAGTTACAAGGGGGAGTACCGATGAAACGTCCAACATACATATAGCTGTAACGATTTTTCTCTATAGGATGGCGAGAAAAAGCAATATAGTAATTTTGCAATAACTCGAAAAGAACTAATCAAACTCCAGATAATATCTCATTACACTATCATAATAAATCTCTAAAATCAGCAGTTGATTGCAAGTGAAGCCCGATATGAGCAATTCAATACGACTACACCGAAAAACGGGTTTTTCTGTGGAGAAGCCCCTGACAAGCTCAAGGATATCTAAACTAGAACGAAGTCTAGTTTTAACCAAAATGTCTCACAGAACCTCCCGATAAATTAAATAATTTCAGATTGTTTGAAATATCAAGAACCAGGTGAAAATTATGTACCGTACCAACCGCCGGGAAACCCTCGTCAGAGCAATAGCATGACTTCTCAATTGCTTACGTTTGTATTTGTTGCAATGCGACTGTTACACGTGGCCCGTCAAGTTTATATATATTAACACATATATGAATAAATGCAAAACATGATAATGGTGCTGTATTCATCGGACTTCAAGCCTAGATCTATCGACTTCATTCCTAATGTAGGACTCTTAACTCGCCTTCTTCACCGTGTAATGACGTAACGTCCTTGGAATTTATAAATTTCTTCAGCACAGAAGATGGCATTGTTAGGGGGAAATATTCAATATTTGCTAATGATTTTTATAGGAAGCAAGTCAGCTTGCGTCATTTTGAGTCATGCTGAATTACTTTGAGGTTAACTGGTCCTCGAAGGAACCTGTAGAAGCTCGAGTTTAATTACCATTTGTTCTGTGACCGATACCTTTGCGATTGTGATCGTACATGAGTGCGAATTACGATTAAAACAAAGCAAGTTATATAAGTGTACAATGCGTAATCGGTACGCATTATCTCACCACCTTGAAGCCATTATTCTGTTCTCACCACCAATGTGTTGCTCAACACAATTTTAATAACGTTGTACGCTGCTGACTCCTTTATTATTCTTCGAAGTTTCATTCATAGTAGTATCAGCAAAATATTTGAAACGCTTTTCCAAACTAAGCGCGAGGCATTATAATTGCGAACAATAAATAGGACAGCGGTATTGACCACTCTCAAATTCAAAGCTGAGTGAACGGTAATCGTCATCAACTCATTGCAGCATTGTGATCAAAATGGGTCGAAGCAAATTTAGCGGATTATCAATCCATTCGCACAAATATGCATGTCTTCAACTCGATTCACTGAACTGCAAAACCATCACCATCGACGCGCTGATTCAAGCTGGTGAAGAAACCGGCCGATGCAAAGTTGCTTTTCTCTCGGTTTTAAGAGGGTCTCTGTCAATATCAAACGAAACAACTTTGACCAATTCCTGAAAATTATTGCCCGATGAATACTGACAGTGGCTAACAGATCGTAGTTAATCTTTGCTAGACGTATCTTCAGGACAGCGGTTAGGGGTACTGACACCACACAATTTTCCCTAACATTTTGACAATTAATCATATTTCCCCAATACGATCACTTCTTCACTATTCAATCTACCGGAATTTTAAGATGAAAGCCTCACCCAACGGTCATCGTTGGAGATGAAAATGAACCGACTGCTGCATTACGATTCTCATTACAATGCATTCAAAATGCCCTGTTCTATCTTTCAAAACAGTGAAACGTCACAAAATTTTCGTTTTAAAATTCGTCCATAATTATATTATTTAATATCGCCCACATTACTATGTTTGCGTATCATTCTATTAGTTGCAGTACGCATCGATAAAAGGAAATTCCGGTTGAGTTATTCATCAAGCTGCAAGTTTCATCTATTGTTACTGAAACGTAGCCAAAGTGTGATCGGTACCAAAATTCACTTTTTGAGAAATTGTAGTGCTCAAAGCCCATAAAATTTTACTATAGTTAGAACAAATATGGCCGAAATGTTTATGAAAAAGCTATTAAGAGAATTCTCCTAGCATATTGACTAGAAGTTCCCGCCATAACTTTATTTGAAATTTAAGGCCTATATCGTTGTAAATTGATTCCGTTCGAACTTTTCTTCACTTAACCGAGTTAATTATAAATGAATTCGAATAAATGTTTCCATACTTAATTTCATTGCGTATATCAAAACGATTTTTAAAAATTAATCAAAATTTATAGAAAATTAAGTTGGGAGTGGCGCCTCTGATTAAACAGCTGCATGCTATTATAGTGTAGATAGACAGCTTCCACTAGCGAAGTAAGAGTGTTCCCGATGCATGTTCAATTCAAGCTTAGTCGCTGAGATCTGAATCCAGCTGGCTGCGTTCAATATATCCAATTTATATGATGACTCGTAGCGCACGGATGAGACGTAAACTGCTTGAGCTCAGACCTCAGCGACTGAACATTAGGCAAATAGATCTCTGGAGTCGTTAGTCCTAAGAAGACATAGATCACTTTATCTGTTCTCCCTCATAATGAGACCGCGTTGCTCATTGCTCTCCTCTCCTTAGAGACTCAACCCTTTAAAAGAGTGCAAACGAAGGCAGCATCGAGAGAAATTTCACCTTGTTCACTTCTTTGCTCTGTGACGCAATAGCATTGTGAAGTGTTTCGCGAACGATCAGAATGTATTTCATTTGCTTGTCAATTAAGGAAAGACGATATTCAGCGCCGGCAATCTCACGCTCCACTTTTTTTCTTTCTGTAGAAATGGTGCAGTCGCGAAACTTCAGGGCAGCAATCCTCAGTTTGAAAAAGTCTCGCTGAGTCACCAGCTTCTTTTCCATTTCTTCCGTTCGCTTGAGCGCCTTGCGCAGCTTCGCTTTCTTGCTCTGACGAAACCAGATCATTGCTAAAGAGTATCATTAGCATCTGCATTTTCTAGAGCAGTGCGTGCATGATTAAATTTTATCCCTCGTGACTTAAAGAACCTATTTCATTCTCGTTCAAACGCTGCAATCTGATGCATTCTTGAATATTACGTTCAAAACAATCAAAAGTTTATGAAAATTGGTCACAGGCGTTGTCAGATGTAAGAGACGCTGTCAGCTGATGGCTGATTCAGAGCTCTGCGACTAAGCATTAGTGAACTGGGCCTAGGGTGGGTAAAAATATCTCGCCACCTTTCAGAATGAAGCTGTTTTAAACATTCGGAAAAATGAGGAGATCCCACTTAATTATTGCATACACAATCAAAGTAACAATTTCACTCTGGTATGGACGATTAAGAAGGCGCCAACGAGAGATATGGCTGTAATGTTCTTACTGTAGTATAGTTGATATAGAGTCGATTACACGTATCTTCGTGAAGCAAAGAGTGTTCGCATGAAACTCTACGTGTCACCCGCAACGCAGCGCACAACCAAAATAACAGCGGGCAGCAAGACAATAAAATAAACGCGCGTGGAGCCGCGCGGCGGGGGGGGAGACCGATTGGCTAACTCCAAAGAGTAAAGGGGCAAAACATGGTAGGGCGGTCTGTCTCCGTCGGTGACGTCAGCCACCAACCAGCCTACCCCAGTCGAACAGTTGTTCTTTTCTTTTGACTGCAACTCGCCGCCTTACTGCAGAAGGCGCATTTATTACAACTTGCAGTGGGTGAAGTTCGCACTGTCCTCGTGCCGTGCGAATGCGAAGTGCGAATTGCACTCTTGCACTCCTCCGCTCCAAGTGTGAAGCAGTCAGGGGACGTAAAGTGACTCTTACAATAAGACTTTCCTTTAGTAAACACTGTAATTCATCAAACAGCCCTCTGTTCGTTAAATATAGATTATGCTTTTAAATTAAAGATAGTCAAGTTCACTCATATATCAAAAAATTCCCATGGAGAGAACATAAAGAGGATGAAATGTTCAACTTGCGTCATTGCCTCCCTCTACTTATCTCTGCTTATTATTTATAAACCTGATAGGTGTAAGCCAAAATCATTGCACATTAAGCCGAGGGTATTAAGCAATCAGTACGTGAGTGAAATTGGTTTAGTAACTGAAACAATATACACGAACTAACATGGCATGTGTGGTGACCACCGTATTTCGGTTGCGACGTGCAAACCGAGCCTTCGGCTACTATTGGATCAGACACGTTAATCACAATACACAAATACAGTTTAATAAGCGACAGACGATTGTGTAGACGATTACTCTTGTGCAAGGGATTTAGAAAATTAAAAGTTTTACTAGCATCGCTCCTCACGAATGCTAGTAACATAAAAGCTTTTGACCAAGTAATCAAAGTAATGTAACGAATAGCATGAGCAACTTCATCAAAAATAGTGTTACGATATCATATTTTAGCCAGAGGACTTGTTGCTAAATAATTCAAACGTAGCTAAGCAGCTTTCACTTCAAGACGAAGTACATTTCACCAGTTGTGTAATATAGGGTCGTAAATTTGAGCTCGAGCTCACGTAAATAAGTACATTGATACTCGAATTAAGAGACATACCAAGATAGGCTACTGGAGAAATAACGGCGTAAGTTATCTGAACTGAGATAACATTCTTGAACGTTAAAGCAAAAAACAAAACAAACAGCGGAAGTGCAACTAAAATGAGATAAATAGACACAAGAGTTGTCAACATTTTTGTCAATTTGGCTTGAATGATGAAAAAGTCTTCTGACATGTAGTCGCCCACAAGACTTCGGCGATATTTCTGCTGCTTGTATAGGGCGAGTGTGTATATTCCGGCGATAGCCGGACCAATCACGGCGTTAAACAGAAGATATATGTCGTTGTTCACATCAGAGACTGCGCTGGCTGAAATAATGTTAAACTGTTGAAAGATATATATTCGCGCCCCTAACTATTGCGCAACAACAACACTGACCGTTGCCACTCTGTCTGCAAACTAATGAAACGTAGCGACCCGGCGAATGTGCCTTGTACATCGAGCATTTTATTCTCCAAACTCTCGGTGAATTGCGGAGTGTTATAGTGTATAGAGGCCAAAAGGTTGTTATTCGAGTCTTCAAGATCCTATAGCCTACGACCGAGACTATTCCGACTATACTTACAGTTAATCATAGCCAGCATGAGAGATATGTTTGGTATAGCAATGCGAATGAAATTTGAATATGTGATTAGTAAACCGATATCAATTACCTTTGCAATCGATATACTAATACCGTAGAGATGCTGTGTTTAGATTTTCTAACTTTAATACCGATGCCAGATACAAAACTGGCATATCAGCACCCCTGTAACGGACACTAGCTGTTTCCTGTTCTTATCCCCAGAAGACACCGCCGTATCAAAACTGAAAAAGTTTCGCCACACTTACTCCACGAACATCTGTTCGGTGGGATGCTGAAGTCCACATTAATCACAGAGAGAAGAATCGTGCCACCAGCCGCCAACAATGCGACGGCAAAGGAAATAAGCGCAAAACGGCGATGATCCATTTTCCGGTATGAAAACGGATTACTCATCGCCAGACAGCGGTCGATGGCGATCGAAGCGGTCATTAATTGGCTAATTTCCAGACCGACTTGGACAACGCCTAAAACATTCGTGCGCGGGTTATAAAAAAGTTTCATAAAGTTCGCTAAATCACTGTATATCGTCAAAAGTTTACAAGTAGGTCATTTAATTGAACAGATCAGTACATAGCGGTGATCACAAAACTCAGTCTCTGCCAACGCGTCTTATTATTGCGTTCAGTTTTTCAAGCGCGTCTCATACACTACCTAATACCAGACAGTGGCTTTTATTATTTTTTTCTAGCGCTCGATCGGAGTGCTAAATCGAGCGCGCTCTTAGTCTTTTGTTGATTTGTGGCGATATTCTTTGTTAGTGCGCAGTTTTAGTACATGGAGCGCGCGCGCGATCTTCAGACAGATCTCGGTCATTCCTACATTATCGCGCGTAATACGGTAATGAAGCCACACATCTATGCTGCAGCCATAAAAATAAAATAAAAGACTGAAGAGACTGGACTAAGCGATCGTTGCTTAACCACACGAATCTTAGTCAACTCACTTGCAGTCGCAATGCAGTACAATCTTGTGTAGGCGTAGTCGTTAAAAAGAGCAGTTTCCAGCCTTGAAAGTCCCAGGGTGATGCTACCAAGGCCGCTAATGAGATCGCCAACTGCCAGCGCGGCCATCAAGTGGGAGCAATCCATCGCGCGCACTGTTTGGAATTTGCTATATGCAAGCAAGACCAAGATATTGCCGCCGGTGCCAAAGATGCCAAAAGCAATATGAAGCGCTTGTAGGAGTACATACTGAGGGAAACTGACAATATTATAATATGTGCTCGCGTTGTGCATTATAAAGCGCTGATTATTCTCGACTTGGTGCAAAAAAATTTCTTCTCTGAACAGATTTATTCTGAAATGTTGAGAGTTAAAACAGTATGCAGTAGAGAGATAAATTATTTCGAGGCAGTCTCTTTCCGGTGAGCTGTCCCAATTGCATAGCAGCAAATTGACTACGAAGAATAATATTATGCGAGCCTTTGACGTGACTGCTCTGTTGACTCCTTTTGGTTGATATGGAGACCAAGCTCCAAAGCTGACAGCGATAAATTAGTCGCAACTTCCTCCGCAAATGAAATTATAATGATGAGGGGAGCACTAGACAGAGTACGATTTATTGTCTGTTACGAGTGTCCCATGGCACCCAGCACAATACGAAATTTGAACTGTGCTCCGCCAAGGGTACTTTGATTTATTAGAGATCAAAACGGAAAGCAAAACAAGTTGGTCGGAGAGAGAGAGAGAATTGTAAACATAATAATAGGATAAAACAGCTTGGGAAAAGCCATAAGAGTCGGACAGGTATCCTTCAAGGGACGTTCTTAATCGAAGAACACTGTTTAATAAGTTAGCGTACAAAGAGTAGCTGAATCAAGAGCACAGAGACTTTCTTATGCAGCCTTGCTCAAATCTTTGGTCGCTGCGGCTGATATACTTGCTCATTGTCAAATTAGGCACTCTTATCGCAAACAAAAGTTAAGATAGGATAGACATGTTGTAGAATTAGGTGTTATAGCAGCTGAACAGTCATCTAAACTGAAGTTTGCAATGAATGGCAATATGTTTAAGTTTTGAATTTGCTCTGTAGAAAAGCGATCGCCTGCATGAAGCCTATTTCACTATAGGGCGACCGATGAGACTTGAGTAGCTTTCAATGCATCTCATGCCTCTAGCACGATATCAGATATTGCTGAAGTGTGAGACTTAGAGGCGGCTCTTTGGTGAATTAGGTTCGTGCAACAGATTTGATAGTGAACAGAGAAAAACTCGGCTTAAAGGCACGAGCAGTGTTCAATTTTAGTCAAATTTTAATCGAGTAAGAATGCATCATTCAAAGTAACACTCGCGCGCTGATACAATAAAGCAGCAGTTTAAATCGAAAAGGATACATATGTCTCTCAGCGTGATGTATATGGAATGCCCTAAAAAAGGTCGCTACTTTTAACACTGATCTACTTACAGTATGCTTCATCTATAATATGTTTCATCCTCCAGCGATATCGACTGGTGACGCTTATGTGGACGACAAGCTTAATCTCACTTAATATCTACCTCAGTTATAACACAAATGATAAAATATTCATTTAATTTTTGATGATTGCCTGAGCCGTTCGGTTCAGTTGAGTCTTTGTTAAGCCTTCAATGAGCTTATCTCTTTCTGAGTAGCTGGGGGTTGGAAAGCTCGGAAGAAGATTGCGCGTTTTAAATCATCTCGCCAAAATTAGTTATTGAAATGAACGGAAAAATAATTTTTTCATTTACTGGAGTGCTTACTAATCTCCTTTCATTCAAAATACGGCGGTGACAGTATCCATCCACTAATACCTTTAGAAAGGAATGTTTTCTCCGAAAATGAACATGCTAATACTTTAATTTAGAGGCCAACCTGCAAAATTATTATAGTAGTGCGTTTCTGATTATCACACAATGTTTGCTGAAGGAAATTTTGACAATGCTACTTAGTATTTTGAGTACATACCAGTGTTATTATTTATGACATCAAACATGTCTGGTGTCATGACTTTTCGCATTTCTGCAATTGTTTCTGACTCTGACGCTGGTGTAAAATGAGAAATAATGACAGGAAGTAGAAAATATTTGACGTCAGAAGTAATAGTCGCATATAATATAATTAAATTGGAAGCCATATTATCCATGTGCTTTCGTATCAAGTCGCAAAGTCCCGAAAGAAGCGGCTATTTCTGTTGCAGAGGTAGTCAGTGACAGTCATAATCGTGGGTAAACGTCATCTGATGTCAACAAATGCAGAATGGAATTGACACGACGTAATGTGCCATGAATTAGGCAGTAAATGAATCACTTTGTTAAATGAGGCACTTAAATCAACGCGTATCATTGGTGTGCTGATGATATTTTAAAAGTAAGATTTTTGTCGGACCAGTCTTCCGTTTAGGAAAACAGTACGATGAAACAAATTTCAGTGCGTGTGTGACGCGTGGGATTGGGAGCATGGAGCTGTTCCCTTCGTCCTTTGGACATGTCACTACATTTCGGAGAGAAAATAGCAGCCCCATATGATTATTTTCTCTTTTATTCCTAAAGTCCAAATTTGCGCCAGTTTTGAGGCGCCCCATATTTTCTTATGAGTACTTGCGTTGAGTATGAAATGAAGGCTCCCCTTTTCTGCACCTTTTTTCATTCGGGAAAATTCAACCGAAACATGAAAGTCAGTCGTACGAGGATGTCATGCCACGGTACGAGCTTCCTGTCCAATCACTTCTTCAGTTTCTGAATAAATACAGTTTAAAATTACATTGAAAAGCTAACAGTTTCAACCAGTTTGTTAATGAGTTAGCTTGGCGTATTGTCCTGTAACAATGCAAATGGCATAGCTTTGATTTCATCTATTGCCTAGCATTGTTCTTTTTGGCATTTACTTTGTCCTGATGTAAATTTTGAGTAAACAGAGTATGGTAGTTGGACGTCTGAAGCGAGTGCAATCTAATCCGGGAGTTTTGTCGGGTTATTGCGTCTGTGAACGCTGAGCAAATATTGCGCAGCGCTAGAATTACACGATTATGTTTGCTAAATAGAAAACCTAAGCAACAGACGTGGAGAGAGAATTCGTGAGCGTACAGCTCAGCTGCCACAGCCAAAAGCTGCGAATCTGATGAATTCTACAAATCATGGCGGTAGTATATCCCACGCCCTTAATCAAGTCAAAGAGTGAGACAAAAAGATTAGTCGGACAGATCAATGTCAGACGATTTGCCAATTAGTAGATTATTTGCTATAATGCAACACTTGTGATCGCCGAAAAAGTGTTGATTCAGGAAGAATTTATGCTTCAGCCTACGAAAAACACAACTCGGGGGCACGCTTTACATGCTTTACCAGCATACAACTGACTGAAGCAGCTATCAACCGTTGAACTCTTATGAGGCGGCTAGGCATATTTTGCTTCGCTGAACTCCATTTTTGCTGATATACCATGATGATATTTAACATACCTATGCTCTTCCCTTTGCAAAAAATCAGTAAAAGATTAGATATCCTTCATAGCAGGACTCCTTTGATTAGTCGTTCAATTGACTTTTATGGATTGCATTTGAAATAAAATTTACGTCTTTAAACTTCTTTTCACTGAACGCTAGCAAGTAAACGAATATTTACTTGTCAGAGTTTAACTTGACAGAATTTCTTTGAGCCGACCTCAGTGTGCTTATTTATTTATTAAAAGGTGCAAAGATAAGTCGTTAAGAAGGGAAGGGAGATGAAGTTGAATCATGGTGGGGGATATGGCCATAACCCAAAAAACTCTTTTATTTGCCACCCCGTTATTGCAATTGCTGTAAATGCGACGATTAATCACACAGGACATGCGCCGGAAAAGGATCATCTGCTTCACTAACCGCCGTTGCATTACTGAGCGTTACGGTATAAATTGTTTTATGCAGTAGGTCTCTGGGCTGAAATAGGACAAAAATCAACACAGCTATGCCAAAGTTCACCGAAATCTTCTAAAACGGAGGGGACTACGTTTTCATTAGCTTTGCCCTTGCGACTTGTTTCATTTAGCTATTGCAGCTTGCAGAATTATAATACTACTGAATTCAAAGCTCAGCGTTTGATCAGAAAATCAAATATCACTGGAAATCAGCGGAAATTGATCAATCATCGCATCGCGCATTCAGTTCAGCTACTTTGCTATTCTGCATTTGCAATAATTTTATGAAACATGCCCAAGAGCGTCTGTCGCATTTTGAACAGTTGTGTCAAAGTTAAACTGGCCTCTGTTGCTGCTCTAGAGTGCCAGAAAAGGTGAATGTTCACATATATGCGCTAGAAAGTAGGATTCACGTTACAGAGTGTTCGAAGGCCACCAAACACGTCACAAGTTAAACAGCCGAACAAAAGACCACTCGGGCGGTCGATATATTCTGAAACGGCCGCATGCTTGGTCTATGAATCGCAAAGTGGTCGTCCACCTTGAAGCTGAACTCAAAGATTTTTTCTGTAGAAGCTGAGGGTCATTTTAAAAAAGATCATTTAATTTTGATTCAAAAGACAGCTAATAATTCGTGCTTGCTAACTACCGAAAAGCTTGCATACTAAATAGATGATTGGCTCCAGGTCGTTTTACCGCTTGTGGGCGTCAGGGTGATATCACCTTCAGTATCCTTAATGCTCAATTTGCCGCACCCTCTCCATCATTTTATGAAAAATAATATTAATATTAATACAAAATAAGGCTTGAAAAATCCGCAATGTCATTTCAACATTGTCATCGACGCCGTTTTCACATTGTCATTCGAATTATAATTAGTTTCCACATTTCACATTTGCATTCGTTTCATGAAATTGGCTCGTTAAGTGTTCTCTAATGGTATCTTTTTCTCAGTAAAAAATCAATCACAAATCGAATAGGTTGTCCGGGTGTCATGTCAAAGTCCTTTCCCCCGCGAGTCATAAAGGCAGAAATGACGGGAGCGGGGCTCTTTCACTCCGTTAGAAGAGGTAATCATGTTCTTATTGTGTCGGATGGAAAACGGGGAAGCGAAGCAGCGCAGTGTTTCGGTTGCTTAGCAACGGGACAACCGATCTCTTCTCGCCACAGCTGCATCACCCCAACACTGCTAGCTGATTGCGTACGGACACCCAAGGCACCGACCCCACGTCATTATTGCTAGATCTGATGAAGGTAAACACTGTTTGAAGCAGTAGAGACGCTGTATTGTGCTGTATTTTCTCTTCCCATTGCGAATTTCACTCTGTTTTCCTTCAGTTTGAAGCGGAAAAAGTCGAAGCGAAGTTTCGCATCGCAGTCACTGAATGTTCTTGTCAGTCGGTGGTTATTGAAGAAAGTAGTGGCGAATACTGAATCTGCTTACTTCTACAGAGAAAGAAGAAGGTGCGTGAAGTAAATGTTGAATTTCTCGATTGTGTATCTCTGAGTAGGCGGTTCCGTTAATCATCTTGAGGTTTCATGAGAAAAATTCACCGATAACCGAGCCGCGGCTAAAATACTTCCATATCTTCTTGTTCGATATAATTCTTGTACACATTGAATGGAGAGCAAGGGCGAGAAGGTCTCTTTGCTTTTTATAAAAACTCATCCCCTTTGGCAGTTAAATCCATGCCAACTGTTTGGGTGTACGAACGGTGGCGAACAGTTCTCTTAATATGAGAGTTATACACAAGGGGAGAGCAAAGTAAGAACGAAGTCAGAATTGCTGTTTATGTTTTTCTTGCTCTATCAATAGCTTGATAAGCTCCAGAATTACTTACCACCGAGGCTTACATTCTTACGTAACATAACTTATAATTAGTGTCAGCTCTGGAACGTTCTTCGTCTTCCCTTCTTCTAGAAAAATGTTGCGTGGTATCATCTGACATCACGCGAAAACTTCCGCTGTAATCAGGAACCTATAGCTTCGTGAAGTCAAATCACTGGCATTATGTTATTTAGCGCATTTATGACATGAGATTTATTTCTTTAAAAGCCCTTTTAATCAACAGGTTTGAATGACAGCTTGATGAGGGTATATAAGAGTAGGTTATTCAGCAAATGTCACTAATGTCACAAATATCAGAAATACGAGCTCAGCGTGCGACCGTAATCGACGAATCCACGGTAGTCAGCAATGTTAGGAAAATAAAATAGATAGAGATGAGGTGTCCTGGTTCAAACTTTTGAAATGAATTTCAGAAGAATAAATCAAAGAATATTAATAAATTTCTAATATATCACTACCAAATGAATGATAGCATACATTTTGATAAACTGTCATATTCTAGATAAAATGTACTTGTCGATCAATTTCTTTACCTTGGTTAAATAAATATAATAAGAATAGAGTTCTTTTTTGCTACAGCGTTAAACTATTTTACACTAGGTTCAGATTTTTAAGATCTCAGTTCGCTTATTGAGAATTATTCAAATGAACCTTAATCAGACACTAGTCGACTTGAAAACCTTTAGTATTGATATTCTACGACAAAAATCTATTGAGCTACTGTTTTTTGCAGAAAATAACGATGCTGATCTCGGTGATGTATCGTCACGGGCCAGAGGAATCTTTGGACATCACCCAAATGAACACATGTGGCAACTGTGGAAGTCGCGTTTTCGTATCGCCTTTAGCTCCGCCATGGTGTCCAGTGTGCGCAGAAACTGGCGATATCAGAAGACGTCCATCGGACACTGTACTACCTCGTGTTTCGGTATGACAATATTGTACTTACTAGCAGACCCGTGGAAAATTTCCGCGATGTTCAAACCTTCCCCGTGTCTGCTAGTTTTTCCATTAAATATGATAGCACGATAATTTACATTCGGGCGCAGTGAAATTCGCGTCTATTTTCTACGGCGCTCATGTGCGTCGCACACATTTTTATTGGTCGATCTGCGGTTCTGTCTGGCCCTCTCGCGCGCTCCAAACTTCCTTGCTTACCGCCCTTAACTGTGGAACGGTACGAAATTCGATAGTTTCTGACGTTTACGGGGAGAGGGCGCCCGGATCGGATTAGGATCCGGCAGATCCCGACGTTTGCCTCGGTGGGGCCTCGGCCCGTACTAAGCAAGGGCAATTTCTGACGCTCGCCATGAGGGGGCGCTCAGACCGGGTTCGGGCCTATCAGAACGCTGACACACACACACACACACAGACACACAGACTGACAAGAGTAATTATATATAGAGATGGGTGCCATTAAACGCAATGCACCATCTTCCGCTTATTCTTTGCCTGAACGCAAAATATGCTCATCCTCCAAGTTATAGAGTTACTGATGAGCTTCCTCTAGACTGCCATTAACTGCGAGTCCAACTTTGAACCCTGAAGTGTTGTTCATTTTCAGAAAATAGTTTTATTGTACTTTGACCGATTCATTCATCCGTAGCACGCATAGAACAGCAGATAAGTAATGGTAATCACTGTTATTGGGTGGTATAATTAACGAACACAATGCTCTCAATACCAATAATTGCACAATAATTGCAAGCATTACCTGAGAATGTATGATTGCGGCATTAATACTTTCAAATAATACTGGCAATTATTGGGTAGGTAAGAATGTCATCACAGTTAACGTTTTCGCCAATGATGCTTAGTCAGAGGCCTGTTTCATAAAATTGTTGTGAGTTGAGAATTGAAACAGAGAACAGCAGTTTGGCATATGCTAATGCGTTGACGGCTACGCAGAACTGAACTGAATCCCTCAGTTTTCAGTAGTTTTGTGAAATGGGCCTCTGAGCTCTTTAGAAGCGGGGGTAAGGTGATCTGCTGGCCTAGGCCTTCATAGCATTACGATAATTCGGCACTGGAAATAACAGACTTCAATCTCATTCAGCTCCCGTTCTCAGCATAAGGGTTTATCAAAAGACGCCCTCAGTCTAAGACACAATTAAGCATTATAGCGCCCACGCTCGATTGGAAACAGCTTGGTAAATCTGTTCTCGGCTATTGGCCGCAACACTCGGCGACAAAGGAGCCAGTCGCAGTCGCGCTCGGCGTTCATGACACCTGGACAAGAGCGCGTCAGTGGCGATTTGATGAGCATGTACTCCTTTGGACTAGCGCACTCCATGGGCGACCTGCTGCCGTCCATTCAGTCGCCCCCGAAAAGCGCCGAGGTCGGAGCTCACATTTATTTTCTAATATTTCCCTTTAAATTAAACAGAAGACAGTAAGGTTATAACTTATAAGAACCCACAGGAAGTAATCTCGACGCAAATTTTTGGTTTTCATATCTGCCATGCAGCAACCAATAACAAATCATTAATTTATTTTGCTGGCAAGTAGCTACGAGGGGCGTACGGCAGTTCCCTTCTGTTTTTTTAGCCAAAAATATGTATCTATTCTTTTATCCCCCTACCTTCACGTTTGCCCCTCCTCTTAGTAGTCAAGTTTTTGCTATTCGCATGGTCGATTGATTATCGTTGGATACTCTTTCATTTCATTGAATGATCGCCTTTGCGCTCCGCAGCAGCGGCGGCGAAGGACAGTAATTCTGATGTCATGTTCTGAGCTAGACAGGATTTCTCTAATGATAGTTTTCACTCATGCTTCTCAGTCTTAGTAATAATCTAATCTGAAGTTTAGTGCTTGTATAAGCATTAAAAGGATATGCGAATTGCTACACTTAACTTCGTGAGAATGTTTTTGATCAAATTGCTTTAAGCTGCTTTAGTTTATTTCTGCAACTAGATCAAAACCTAGGCTTAGACCCCATGTTATTCGCTAATACAATGTTTATGTAGCTATGACGACATTTGACGAATTTTCTACGTTGTAATGAGTTAAAGAGTTGCGAACTATTAGGCGTGGTCCGACTGTGGTTGATATAATAATGATATGCACAGAAAGTAATAAAACTGCAGCAAACGTTCGATGCAAAATTAATAGTAATTGAATGCTATTTTGCTGAAAATGAACTGATTTAAGAAGAGCAGTTCAAACTGCTTTGCCGATGGTGCACGAAAAGTGCACACAAAGCTTGGCAATCCAAGAGTCGGCTTTAAGAAGAAAGCCAAGCGAGAAGAAATGAATATTCATGCGCCGATCAAGCTGTTCAAAACGCCAGAAGACTTAAAGTAACTTTTTTTTCTGCCGGTTCAGTCTCCTCAAGTGTGATTCGTGCTAGTGGAATAAAGTTGGGTGGTTAAGTGGGCAGGTGAAGGAAGGGTCCAGTTTCGAAAGCTCCCGCCTTCTAAAATAAAATTGTGTTTCTTTAAATGAAGCAAGCTGCAGTTGGCCTTCACTTTAACGCGATCATCACGAGCGACCGTAATTTTCATCAACGAAAATACTTGATAGATGTTTGATGGCACAAAATTTTATCAGTTTTGAGCTTCGTTAAATATCAACATGTAGGGTTCGGCAAGTCTCCCCGCGCGCGCTTAATCTGCTTCAAATTTGTTGAGATCCATCGAACTTTTAAGGTTCGCATTATTTATACTAGTTCTTTATTCTCAATTTTTTAGAAAAGCAATCGAGTATTCGCACTCCACTGGCGACTGGAGCGAAATATTCGTCTACTATACAACGACGTTCAGCTCGTTCAAGGACATAAATCGAGCCTTTGAAATTAAGGACCGGTCCACTGATGCGTTTAAAACGAAGTGTGGCTTAGAGTTGGTGCTAGTGCGCAAATGTTTCGAGTCCTTGATGAATCTGCCGTCGGATATACAGAAATCAGTTTTAAAGGCAGCTATTAACTGCCTTCTGACCGATCAAAGGTAAGCATATTGATGACTGCGGTGTTGATTTTTGAAAGCTATGTAGAGAGGGATATGGAAACAAAGTAAAATTGCAATTCTTTGCTAAAAAAGCATACTGATCAAGAGTGAGAAAAAAAGAGACGTATAAGCAATTGTTGCGAATACTTTGCTTCTAGCTTATGTCAATCTCATTTCGAAATGCGACCTATTCTACATTTTGACAATTATCATACAATTGTATAATCTTCAACTTGATCAGACGCAAGTATCCTCAAAGATGAGAGCAATACATTGTAGATTGCGAGCATGGTGCACACTTGCTTGATCAGTAATATCCAAAAAGCTGTAAATCTTCTCTTTTTCAGAAATTCTGACGTCATTCTCGTCCGGCCGGTCGCTCTAATCGACCTTCGAGCATACACAGTGATGCTACAGAATCCACAGTTTCGCAAACCATCCACATTTGTCGTCTATGCGCATTTGTTGCGACAGGTTGCCACTCTCTGCGACGATGATCAAAAGATGCTAGCCGATTGGTTCTCCGAGTAAGTATAATCATTAATTTGCTGGCTTTCTCAAGACGAACTGAACCTGGAGTTCCGGTCCGCTTTTAAAATGCAGTATTAAAGTCACTGTGTATACTAGAGTTAATTCTGATGTAAATATTGCTGTTGGCGAGAAGTGACGTGCAAAATGGCGTGACTATCAGCCAATAACCACGTTCATATTGGATGTTATTGTAGAAAATTAAACTTCCCTTAGTATATAGTGAGCAATGGCGATAAAAAAAACTATCCACTCTGACACCATTATACAATTCAGAACGTAAACGCGAAATTCGAGCACAAGTATAACTTTCATGTGCAAAACTGCATTACAAATCAAACCCATTATCGTATGTTAGCATGTCATATCATTTAAGATAATCATTCACAATATTTAGCGTGGTCAAAGTTTGATGGCGGTTTGATGTTCATATAGATTTTTCAAATGTGCGAATTTAAGGTTAGGCGAGGCGCAGTTCACGAAAGTAATGGGCATTGTACAGCAGTTTATCAATGTTCGGCTCTTCCCTCCGAGACCCGAAGACCTCCCGCCAATGTCAAAGTGTTCCTGGTGGATTCCTTGCGCAGTCAAAGTTCTTGCTATTTTCAGTAAGTTTCCACTCTCAGTATCTTTTTAAACATATTTAAAAGTGAAAATAATAATTTCCAGACCACGCGAACGACACGATGGTACGCGACATGGGACAGGCGATCGTTCCGTTCACCGACTTCTACAACAACTCGCTCGATCACTGGGATCTTATGACGGATTTCAACCAGTGGCAGTCACCCATCACTAGCGTTGGTTTCTCTTTCTGCCACTACCCGTTCATTCTCAGCATCACCGCCAAGAAACAGCTACTCGAAGGTCACGCCGAACAGCAGATGATCGCAAACGCCAGAGTAAGTCCTATCGAGTTCGCAGCGTTGCTAACAAAAGATGACAGCTACGAAACTGCCCCTGGCGGTGTTGCACGAAAGTAAAAGTAAAAATGATAGCAAATCACGATTTCAATAAATTTTTAATTACTCGCTTTTACTTTAAGTCGTATTTTTACTTTTGCGTAGCGAATTTACGTTTTATCGTTTATCATTGAGGAATACTAACATCGTGTCTTATAATTTTTGATATTTTATCAAATGAGCTTGTATCATTTCCGATAAGTGATTTGAAGCGATGAGTCATTGTCATCTACAGCAATGCAGCTTCAGTCTTGAAATCAAAATTACACTGCATTCGACTACAAAGAACCGAAAGATGTAGGCTAGCGCATTTTCTATGCCGCTTTTTACACCTACGTCTAACGTACCTGATGCGTTGCAAGTTTTAAGCCTCAGTTGTGTAAAAGTGTTAGTAGCTTAGTACTCATTCTTTTTTTAGGATAGCATAATTGGAAGTTTGGTCAACCGACGTGCACCGGACATAAACATGCTATTCTGCAATATTTCGATTCGTCGCCAGCACCTCCTCGAGGATTCTCTGAGAGAGGTATAGTATTCTTGCAGTAGCTGAGAATGTGCTGGGCGTCTAGCGAGTTTTGCCAGTACTTTCTCCATTTATTTTCTCGAGAGTGCTACTTACAGAACCGTCGTTTAGCACATGATTCAGACGGGAAATTCTCTTCTAAGCAATTCCGTGCTCCACCCACCACTATTTCGCTATATTATTGCAATGCACAAAACCATTTCAATAAACCACCTCTTCGTTGCGAGATCATATCAAGAAGACGCTTGATACTAATATTCTTGATGACTTTACGATTAAAAATATGATATTCGAAAGATGGAATGAAATTTATTAGTAGAGACGATGACAACTTATTTGATATCCCTATTGTCTACTGACGCGTTTTTTGTAACCTGAAGGATAACATTTCAGATTTCGGAAAAGCAAGATTCGCTTCGCAAGAAACTGCGTGTCAGCTTCCGTGATGAACCCGGTTTGGATATGGGCGGCCTTGCGAAGGAATGGTTTCAGCTCGTCACGCGGAAAATATTTCATCCAGACTATGGTAAAACTGATAAAACTTCGNTACGAAAATTTTATTTTGCTGTTTAATTCATCAGCAATTGTTTACTTTTAAGGCATGTTCAAGTATCATCGTGGAGCTGAAGTATACTGGTTCAGTACGGCGCAACCCGACGTTCTGCAGGAGTATCACCTGGTTGGCGTTGTAAGTGCGATAAGCGTTACATTCGCGAGGATGGACGATTCACTACCCTTGGATCGTTTTCGTTTTCTGTGAAACGATAATAATTGCATCTAACCTTCGTAATTAACTGCAAATTTATCTTATTGATCACACAGGCTTGTTATCATTGTGCAATATTCAATTTAGCCATTTAGGTGGTCATTTCGATCAATATCATGTTAGAACCCGGATATCTAACGAATAATTTTCTCTCCCGATTTGCGGAATATGGTAACGCCTAAAATTATTGTATAAAATTGTTAACGGCTCAATGAGATGCAGCCGTGATGGAACAGCAAATAACAACTCTAGTGCAGTTGTCGCAATTGCAGTGCCCATTTTCAGTTGATGGGTTTGGCAGTCTACAACGGTGTGATCTTGGACGTGCGCTTTCCTCTTTGCTGCTTTAAAAAACTACTCGGACCTCCTGTTGTTCCTCGTGTTTATGACATTACGTCGACGCCACTCGGAATCGTCGAGGCATCCCTCAAAGACCTCGAGCAAATCGATCCAGTGAGTTATACAATTTTAGTGAACATGAACGCTCTTGATGTATTGGTAGACGCGCATATTAACCGCCTAGTCTTGAAAAAATTGTCAATATTACCTCGAAAATTGACATAATTCATGAGGTATTAACTAGCGTTATATAGCTAAAGTATTAAGACAAAGCGCAACTAGAAAAGTCTTTTGCTTTTGATTTAAAATGAACTTATGGCTTTTGACTTTTTCTCTTAAAACGCACTAAAATTTAGACCGACTCCTTTCCACATTGAGGATGTTCTTATTGCGATTATGCCTTAGCTATAAGACGCCCTCTATATATGAGTTTACGAAGAAAGCTAATGGGAAAGCAATACAGTTTCTCCTTTTTGTTATTCACGGAAATGCGCAACGCGGTCTGCAATGCCTTCGTGTACTTCGCCTTATAGATGTGTACCACTTATAAAACTTTCAGGATGTAGCGAGAGGCCTAAAGCAGCTACTGGAATATAATGGAAACGTTGAGGACGATTTTGGCCTTACTTTTCAGGTAGGAGAAAAATAGCTTCCAACGTCAAAAATAATATTAGCGAAAAAGTTAGAATTTGAATAACCCGCGTTACCTGTTCAAAAACCATGAAGTTCTCTTGCATGCCTGAAGCTTTCCTTCAAAAATAGATTTCTATTAACGAAATAGCAGCATAATTTCTCCTTATATATTTATATGCACGCAGATATCAAAAACTGGTTATTTTTGGATATTTCGTAGTACTTTGCAGAGTTTCATTGAATGCAGAATGTAGGGATCGGGTATTTTTGAAACATTTTCGCTGCTTATTAGGGAGAAAATCATTGTGATTTACACATGAGACAATCGCGTCTTACATAATTTTGAGAATCGCGCGTATGAACTAAAAAGATCCCTCAAGGCGCAATGTAACAATTTTTTGCGTCGATCATGCACAGATTTATCCATGGCATATTTTTGAATTTCGCGCTTAAGATTACGGTAGAAGAGTTTGGCCAGACAAAAACGGTGGAACTGAAAGAAGATGGTTGTGATATTCCCGTCATCAACGACAACAAAGAAGGTGAGCGATCAATAACCGCGATAATAAATTATACTTAATACTTCTCTTTCAGAGTATGTCGCGTTGTACGTCGATTGGTATATTAACCGAGCGCTTGAAAGACAATTCAAGGCCTTCTATTTGGGATTTCATTCTGTCTGCAGCTCCAACTTGCTTCTGGTAAGGCAGACGTAGATTTCGTAAAATAAATGTCGACTGTTTTTTGTAGCTATTGCGCCCCGAGGAAATAGAGCTTCTCGTCTGCGGTAGTCCACACTTTGATTTGTCGGAACTGAGAAACGTCACAGTTTACGATGGCTTCAAGCCATCTGACCCAACTGTTCGGTAAGTTATGGTCGTTTGTAGCAAGTACAAGGTAACAGAATATATCTATTTAGCATGTTTCTTTTCAGTTTTCACATTGAGTGTCTCAATCATCTGTGTAGTTCCAGTTGGAACTTTTGATAATGACACGGATGTTAATATAGCAGAGAGTGTTGCTATCAAAGTGGATCATCGATTAGCCCAAATTTTGACTAATCTTCATAATTCTTTCTGTTAACGTTGTACCATTATATAATACAAGTGTTTCAGTTAAATCGAGATGTAAATGATCGCGTAATTTGGCTTTGGTTCGTTTATCCTTTACTAGTGACAGCTGACGTGAAAAGGGTGGGGATATCTTTAAGCACATTAAAATCTTGATCAACGGAAGAAGCAAGAGAAACTCAGAGTGGAAGCTTCCCAGTTTTGAGAATTACCATGGACTACCAAACTGTTATAATAATATTATTGCTGAAATTTTCAGTTTATCTATTCAGTTGTAAGAATTTACTTACACCCAGTTGATTAGTTCTCTCTTCGCACCTATCATGTTCTTTCAAAACGCACCTCCCTGCTTTTTAGCACCGAACTGAAGCGTGAATTTTTTCAGACATTTTTGGGACTTGGTATTGAAATTGCCGGAAAAGCACCAGAAAAGACTGCTTGGATTCGTCACTGGCACAGATCGCATTCCGGCGGGCGGAATGAAGGAGATGACGTTCAAAATAACGAAAATGCCAAAACCGATACCTGACCTTGGATTACCGATTCAAACGTGCGTCTTTTACTGTTAAATTGTTTTTTGGCCTACACCTTTTCTCGCGCGTTTGCAGAGTGCCTATGGCGCACACATGCTTTAACCAATTGGTGCTGCCTGATTATCAAGACAGACACTTGTTACGTCAAAAGTTGGTGATCGCACTGTCGAATGGCGAAGGATTTGGCCTCGAATGAGAAGATATACTGTCGATATTGCACTATTTTGCGACACTATTCTCTTGAATCAGTTTGAATTATTCCCAATTCACAGAGCGTCTTAAATGCCCACTTCTAATAATTCGAAAACAATATTCACCAACATATCTTCGCGCATATGGTTTTTTTTATTCTAGTAATGGCGCTTTGTAATCAATCAATGACAATAACTCACGATTCCCTTAACTAGCGAGTGTTTCATAAACTATGTAAACTCCATGCGATGTACATAAATAAAGACAGAAAATTATTGCACATTCAAAGATAAAGTTTTTCATGTTCTTGTTGTTACTGAAAGTAAAAATACTGGCACTTCAATTTTCTAATACAAGCAGTAAAAATTACCAATAGGCACACATATCTTTAACAAGTGTAAGTCTGAAAGGAGGGATTCGTAATCCAAGGTAGGTCTGTACCATTCACCCTCGAAACCAGTAGAGGTACAAAAGCACCTTCGCCACGCGGCGGCCTTTCATTAAACAAAGACACCCTCACAATGACGACTGCTAGCCGAAGATAGCATAATATCATAGAGAGGAAGTCAGGAGTATATTCTCAACACTAGTCTTGGACAGTTTAGGCTTTGTGTACCAGTGTGGAGTCTTGCTGGATGATCACTCAAACACATTAAACTTCAAGAAATACCAAGAAAACATGTTTATTGTTTGGGGGTAAAGAATAGTGTCAGAGTTCATTGTGACAAGGTGTCGTGGCAGTGTTTATGTTTACACATTTTGGAAAGAGACGCGATCAACGTTGGTTTGTGTAAAGTATTCTCATCTTGGATATCCTCCGAATCTCAGGAGGTCATTCTTCTTCGGGCAATTGGTTCCAATTGTAAACAAGTGTGAACTTTTATACGCGATGATATCATGAGCGAAAAATTCCTTAAAAGGCGGAGGCGCAGTGTGCATTTCACCATTCTCATTCCAACGCTCATTGCAGTTATATTTGACTACCGAAGTGTTCATTTTTCGGAAGAAAATCGCCAATATGGATTCCTCACTGAACCTGATCTTCTGGGCTCTCTTTGTTGTTCTGCTGCCATCAGCCCTATCCCAAAGTACGTCTTTATACTTGTACCTATGTCATGGTTTAAATTTGCAACGGGATTCATCCGATCACAGAAACTGAATATATGCCGTTAATGATTGGCTTGAATATGCCCCCTGTTCATCGGTGCTTAACTTTATCCAAAAGATTATGTTTCTATTGACTTATCGAATATTTAACGCGTGATTAGCTCTAGAAGTAATGAATGATTGAAGGTTCATTTCAATTTTAAAGTAATTCGCCATTGCCAGAGAGGAATTAAAATATTTCCTCCGAATATATCTCTGATGTATCGGCCTAAGCTCTTTATTAATGAAATAAAATTGCAGGTTGCACGGACCCGAACGAAATATTGAAACCATGCAACGGCCTGCTGGCATCGAATCTGGCCTGCGACACGACCTGCGCATCGAACCCTATCTGCCCTGGCGCCTGCTCGAATCTCTTGGGACCCGGCAAAGCGTGCCGATGCCGTGACGGCTACGTTCGTCAGACTCTCGTTGGTGGCGCTTGCGTTCCCCTCTCTTCCTGCGGAACTGTCACTGCCCCTGGAAACATCGCCGTTTCTAGCACTACCGCTGCCCCTGGAAACGCCACCACTAGTGGCCAATAAATGATTCGTTCTCGTTTTGTACCATATTTGCAAAATGTACAATTGCGGCTCTTCCTTAATCACGTGATGTGTTATGAAAGGGTAATAAAATGTTTTACCGCATACACAACATATATGGTCACCTGCTGCACACCTCGCTAATATTGCAAATTTTGCATCGTTCCAATTTGCCGCAAACGGCGATACATCCCAAAGTTAGAGAGGTACTGGGTTATTTGCAAATTACACTATCTCTATGTATATCGTAATAACAAAACGCGATGGTAGTTCAACGATCGCTGTGGAATAAAAGAGAAATCACTGAAGAGTGCTCTTCTCAGAAAAGGAAAAACCTGTAATGATATTTATTAAGTTGATCGATTGATTGCTTTGTTCGGTTGTAGTGTCTGAGTAGAGCGTTTCCTTTGGCTTGAACTTAGTTGTTGCAGCTCGAAAAATAACGTGGCATTGCTTATTAACGTGTGATTGTCTCAAATGCATGCTTATAGCCAATGTCTGGCGTTCAAAGACTGTCTTGTGTTTGAATAGCGTAGTTTGTTAATATCTTCAGCGAAGCCCTAATCAAAACGCTTTCATTTGAAAGAAGAACACACAAGATAATTTCTGAGACTGAAATTTAATGGCTGCTCGCTTTTGATCGCTGCTTACGTTCCATGCTTGATTGGTCATCTTGATTACTGTCTTTGGAACAAACGACCACCACTGAATAGAATGTAACATAAAAGTTTGAAAAGAAAGAAAAGTAGGATATTCCCCCTTCGAATGGCCTGCCTCTATTAGCGAGAACTAACAATCAAAGAGGCCATCCGAAAAATCGAAAGTAATTGTCTTCCGGTTTTTTTGCTGTCCTCGCCCTCGCTAGCCTACGTTGCACATATACGCAATTAATGTCAGATATCCGTACAATTTTCACGACCAATTTCACCCTGCACAACAAGTCCCAGAGAATTTATCATTCTCATAGCGTGATAAGTGAAATTTTGCTCTAGTGCGCACGGCTCCTTCTCATTGTGCATGTTTAGTACTATATATATATATGCAGTAGTGATCGCGCTGTAGCATTGTGACTTGTTAATTAGTTTACTTTCAATGATATACATCAGGCGAGTTGGATATCAAATTTGCTTTCATTTGTTCGAATAGGAAGTAAAATGAATTACGGGAACGCTTCAATAGCTGGCTTTGCGCTGCCGAGAATCGAATTAAAGGCGGATATGATTCTACACGGTTAGCAACGACCAGGAATGCGGAGTTGAGGAATGATCCATGTACGCCACTAGCTAATAGCTAGGCAGGGCGGTGCGGGCGTACGTATCATTCAACAGAACTGTAATATTGTCTCCCGGTAGCTGGGGCGTATTTCATAAAAGATTGCGATTGCGAATTGCGAATTGCGAATTGCATTCGCAACTGCATTTCGCGATTTTCAGTTTCATAAAGCAATTGCGTTTGCAAGTGTTGCGAATTGCATTTTCGTCGACAGTTCGTCAATATTCATATCTGTAATTCTAAATGAGTTTTCTATTTTACAGGTGAATGAGCATTCACATATTCGAATTATATTTGGGGTTCCAGAAATGCATTTTGATGAACTGTCGACGAAAATGCAATTCGCAAGACTTGCAAACGCAATTGTGTTATGAAACTGAAAATTGCGAAATGCAGTTGCGAATGCAATTCGCAATCGCAATTCGCAATCGCAATCTTTTATGAAATACGCCCCTGGTTCCGATTTTATGCATTTAACGAGCCCTTGTCATATTGTAATCATGGGACGTGTTTGGATACGAAGGTATGTCTCGCGTAATAGCCATCTTGGTAACTTCATGATATCTTTTAATCTTTCGCCATTATGTTTGCTGAAAAAATTCAGCTTTCAGCCCATCGAGCAACGATTGCAGTCTCACTCAATGTTTGGCGTAAGAATTGGCTGAGCGTGTCTTGCATTGAAACATAGCTGCAAAAAATTTGCAGCAGGTTGATGAACGATTTGTCACTTGCGCCCCCTGATTGGCCGAACATCGGTCAAGAATGTGAAAGAAGGCAACAAGTTTTCGTCAAAGATTGCATAGACTGCAACTTATTTTACTGTTCACCAGCTTCTCACTTCA
>NIUQ01001414.1:0-30880 GCA_002796945.1 Plectus sambesii | reverse complement strand
TGAGAGAACGGAGGATGTATATAGGTAATTTTTCAATATGAGCAAAGCTTTATTTGCACATGTGTACGCAGTGCGCACTCAACTGAACATTTGTTACACGTATATTATGTTTAACAGAAATTAAGCAACAACTGCTATTAGGCAGTCATTTTTCGTGAATAAGAATGCTATCAGTTTAGAATTTTTGATGCAAGTCTGAAAATGAAGACCCGTTCACTCTGGTTGATAATGAATATTCGAATCAATGGTATATGTTTAAACTTACGGCAACATTATTTAAGCAGTATAAATGAGCTTTCTTGTACACTGCCTCTCTTCCTTTACCTCATATACAAGAAATAAAGCTCACTAATGTATAATAATGCTATGTTTTGTACGCTCGATGTTTATGTACTTTTTAACGACAACTGATATGTCATACTGCTGTATGCTATATTGTTTCCCCAAGAGTGTGCTCTTCGTGATATTCTTGATTCCATAATGAAAAAAGTATTTTTTGATCGTGTGCATGCTAATGGGCCGGTTTCACATCGCGTACTTTAACTAAAGTCGGACTTTACGCAATGATGAAGGATAGGCCTTAAGTCCGACTTTAGCTAAAGTACGCGATGTGAAATCCACCCATTGTATAATAAAGAATGCAATCTATTCCGATAACAGCACTGTGAACTACCCATTTTCTCTCTCATAATTGTCGGGATCAGTCACTTAAAAACTGCGTCTGCTGGCTGTCATTAATTTATCACTTCTCGTCTCAATAAATAGAGGCTATTGTAGTAAATAAGAATGAATTGGGCCAGACTCGACATTTTTGCACTACGAGTAATTTTACGCCATATTTACACTAGAAATAAAATCAATATTACAACCCCCTAATGGAAACTGGCAAAGCCAACGAATAACTTATTCCAACGTAATGACCTTCTCATCTCCAGTACTCTTCTTCAATACTACGGTCGTTTGACATTCCTGCGAAAAGTGAATTCCTTACCATGAAACAGACTTTGATTACTTCCACCCATCTTCTCGACTCGCATCGCGATGAGTAATTGGTCCGTTGGCATCAAGGTTAGCGACGCGCAAAAATGGGAAAATGCACACGACTGCCTGCCATTTCATTCTATCTCTCTCTCTCTCTACGCAGTCAACCGACCGCTGACGGTCCCATAGCCCCAGTGGACGCGAAGGCCGTCGTTTGTCGATCATTCTACGGCGAGTAGCTCGCTGCTCGCATCGGAGAAGGCTCAAGTTCCTCGTACTGCCGAATGATCATGGCGGCGCTGTATAGTTGTCGTCGTGCTGTTCGTATCAATCTTAATAGAGATCTTTCACGAGAACGAAAATATTTCTCAGCTGATAATCTAAATTGTTATCTCTCATTCGTTCTGATATTAGGTTACTGTTGATAAGTTAATGACTGGTACTATATCATTTAGAAATATTACAAAAATTGCTGCAAAACGCGAGGCATAACTGATGTATGACGATGAAATAGAAGACCTTAATCGAATTACAAAGAAAGGGCGAACAATAAAATAGTTTCGATTTTAACATATAATACCGTAACCATACTTTTTGAGAGCACGCCCTAGCCACATGTTATCGTTCCTACATGTTTTCAATCCATATCGCTCCCCTTGTTGTTGACGAACTTAAATGACCAGTTGGTAGACTATTTTTATTCCATGCAGATTTTCAATACTTTATGATTGTTAATGACGCTGTTGATGCTGACGACCGCCTATATACATATGTAAGTGGACAGCACAACAAGCGTGGGTAATAGTTTGCCCACGACAGAGTAAGCAGAATGCTACTGGTCGTCAATCAACGACTCGTTTGCTTCGCCTGAGCGCCGAGTGGCTCGATTAAGGAGTAGGGACCAGCTGATTGAAAAACGTTGTTACATGCCATTGTGCTATTCGTCATGCCGCCCAGGGAAACGTCCACGCGGGAGAAATTCGATTTTCTTCGACGTAAATATGCCCTAATATGACCGTCGATCACAGTTTGTCGACCACAGACGATGTCTGAATATTGTAGGCGTACATCTATTCGATCCATGAGCGCTCAACTTTTTTTCCGATCGCCATACTATTAGCCTAAAGATGATGCTGTAGTAGATAATTGGTCATATACGAGTCACTTTGTATTATTTTTGGCATCCTTCAATCCAATGATTTCATACTGTGCTCGACTTGATTTTAAATATAAACACTGGTTTGAAAGTCAAAACCCGCAACAGGCTTCTTTAATGCGATGCTTTCAGTTTCTCAGAGTTAGTCTTCTCCTTATATCGTGTGCTCCGAAGTTTTAGTGTTAGGAAAAGTAACTCGTGACGTATAAATAATTGTGCAATCAACTGCACATCAAACAGTATTACTAAATGAGCCTTTTAAGTACTGCTTTGTTGCTGTCTGCACGCTGTAGTTAAACTAACGCCATACAAGAAGCGCTATATGAGGAGACAGGAAGGTACTGGAGACGAACTTGTTTCAGAGCGTGCGTTCCCCCTAGCCTAACCTTGCATACTTGAGTGACTAATCTCCGCAGAAATCGTCGGACAAGCAATCAGTGCCTGCTCACCTCTGCTAAGTACTCATCTTCTATTAATAGCACTCCGCGGGCTGAAAGCGAACTTCGTCCACTCAAAGAGGGACGTCATTGCTGGAGGGATTCGATTTTCGGCGTAAACACGTCGGTGCATAGGGTCTATCGACCGTCGTTGATGTCACAGTTGGCGGGCGTGAGACGGCGGCGCTTAAGTCGTTGTTTTCAATCGTTTGAAGCTGTCCAGATGCCATTTCTCAGTCTGGCCAATCTATCAGGGGACTAAAGAGGAAAGCACTCAGAGCCAGAAGATGACGCCCATATAGTCCGATTGAAGTTCGCTGAAATGCGCCGTGCGCCCACTTAAAGTCGTGATCGCGCTCGAATCGCACTCGGCTGGATCATTGTTAATCTCTGCGCTTTTGTCTCAGCGTCTGGCTGCTTCCTTGATGCCCAACTCAAAAACTAAAGCTCAAAGAAGGCCTGATCTCTATTATTATATCCATTATTGCGTATGGGGATCTGTTCAGTTGTGGCTATGGCAACAGTGACTATGTATATAAGAAAGTATACTTGCTGACATTTTCAAGCTTGAACTAAATTCAGCGACATTGGACTTTTCTCGCTTCCTTTTGTAGCGAATCTACTCTGCGCGCGTTCCACAGAGAAATTTTTGTCCATTTTTTTCTTACTAATTATCAGTATTTGCAAAATCGGCAGTAGCTAATCATTTATTCGTCCGAATGATGTCGGAGAGTGACCATGATAAAGCGCACGAACGGTCGTTAATCCATTTTAAGTCTAATCTCGCATGATCTGCCAATAAACTGACTTGCGCACTGGTTTAGCTTGGCTATCTCATATAGCTTTGTGCTGTGTACACTGAGCTTAATGAATTAAATCGTCGGCACCGTTGTGCTTTTAGTAGATAGGACACCGATACCGCCGCTTTTCTGTCTGGCTATTTGACGCTCTTTTCGCGTTACGGGCGTGAGGCGTTCGATATCTCCATCAGATTAGTGGGTGATTCGAGGCGTAGGCTTTATTCGAATGAACCGAATGCGTGTCAAATTGTTTGATGCTCTCTGTCGGTAAGAATAAAACGATCGCAGTTCTCAGGTTGACTAGATGTTCAGAATGTCTCGCTAAAAATAGGCTTCTCATTCACACGAAGTAATCTGATTTGTTAACTCAAGAAAACGCAGTGTCCAGTTGATAGTTTGCTCTCAGTTTCAAGCGCAGACGCTTGCTGTAAACGAAGTAATGATTTTTACAGGAGAATCATCCACGTTCTTCAACGATAATCATTCTTCTGTTCACGATATTGTTAACTCGTTAGCTGATAACATTTGATCGCAGTAATTTGTTTTTTGCTGTTTCGGCTGTGCTAAGTTTGCATGAACGATTTGATGTTTTTCAGAAATAAAAATGGGAAACAAGACGACCAAGTACAATAAGGGTTCTGGCACACAAAACAGCAGCTTGCAGCCTCTTCGAAAAAGAAAGCAAGGTCAATGGTCTCTATCCGCGTCGATGGATGGCGGTCCTGTCCTGAGAAAGTCGAGCAGCAGTGGCTGCCTTCGTGATCATTCTATTGAAGACGTTTCTTTGCTAAGAGATCGATCAGCCAGCGAAAGTCAAGGCGCGCGAAGACCTAGTCGGGATAAAAAGCTACGCTCCCGTGTTTCTGCTTCTGCTCAGGTTGGTTCTGAAATATAGTTCTGAGTTCAGACACATACACAAACGTGATGAGGCTTTGCTAGCGTAGAGATTTCAATAAAATTCGCGAAAGAAATGACAGTTTTTAGATTTTCATCTATATTCTTCTATTGGGCAATTTTTTCCAGCTGAAACGACCATAGTACAACTTTGAATCGATGTGTTATTCAAATTGTAAAAACTGTCATTTTGTTGCGAGCCAGAGAGAGAATTTTATATAAGAGGATCAAATTGAACGGTGGTGGAAAACAGCGGGAGATCGATGGAAGAACCGATGAAACAGAGATCGATTCATTTCACTCATGCTCGTTAATTCAAGTCGACCTTCGCATTGTCTAGGCGCTGATCAACTCGAGCTTCGAGAATGCCCACGAAGACACGGCCAGGCGAGTGTACTCAAGGATAACTCAAACTCGGCCCGAATACGCCAATTTCTGGAAGGCTCTATCAAGAGAAGATCAAACTTTCATGGCAGAAAGCTTGAAGACGTATTTGACAAACGTCGTGACATGCGTGGACGATACAAGCGAAGTGAGCTATCATTGATCAAAGTCTCTTTTGATCGTTGCTGAAATGATCTGAACACAAGAGAGACTACGAATATTGTAGCTAAAGATATCTAGCTTTATAGAGGGCAACTTTATCACGGCTTCAACCTTCCGCGCGTATATTACTTGTCTCGTTTTGTACTAAGCCAGAAATTCGATTTTTGCCAATCGTTAATAATTGCGTTAATTAATTATCTTTCGCACGAATGTAGATAAGCCATTAAGTATTTTAGATCAAAAGACTATCGGAAGAGTTCGGCGCGCGCCATGTTCAGTTACGTTTGTTTGGCTTCAAGCCGGACTTCTTCGCAACAACTGCGGATGCCGTGACCACCGAATGTGTTTTTCTCGACCACGCGGTCCATCCAACTTCGGAGACCTTCAAAGCGTGGACCGAGTTGATTACTCTCATGTTCTCCTCAGTCAGAGACGGCTATTATACAGAGGTGAGCAACATGAGCGCATTTTGCCCTCAGAAAGAGCAACATACATGTCCAGTATCTGAGAAGTACAATTATTTTAATGGATGCGTATTGTAGAGCATATTGGAGCTGTATGCTGGAATAGCTATATTTTTTGGTTATATTTATCGGCCCCGCATTTCCTTCCTCTCCTTATATTGTTATACACGTGTAAGACTATTGCTTTCATTAGCATTTTGACAGCACTAATAAAAACTAATAATATACTAATATAAGTAAAATAACTGTAGAAGTGGAGTGGAGGAACGAAAGAAGTGATCGGTAATAGTAAAAAACTAGGTAGCGTGTAAAGCTTTGGAAACATTAAGTAAACTTGACGCTAGCAAAGTATACTCGGCTCATCCGACGCTTTTGAAAATGATTTGCTATTGACTGTAACCATAATACTTGCACGCAAGACAGTCACATTTCCATCAGCGGGAGTACATTTTCAGGTACGCCGCATACGCCGCCAATCCTACTGCTTCAAATCGCAAGTTCGTCACTCTTCCTTCGAACTGACTTGCGAACCGGATTCAGAACCAACATTAAGCTACTCTTTCGATGCTTACGAAGATCCGTGCGCGCTTCGAGAAAGAATTATCCCCGCTAAGTGTCTGTCCGTCGTGACTGAAGAACGTGGAGATTGTCAGATAAGAGCTGATTTTGGCGGGCTTACTGGACTACCGCGCAATTCGATGAACAACGCCTAACTGTTATTCCTCTATTGTTCGTGATTCTATCAAAACTGAACTTCAACTGTGAAAAAATGTTGTGTGTCTTATCTAAGTTCTTATATTATCTTGAGCCGAGACGGTTGAAGAAATATATCTTTTTGCTTATGATAATATCAACCAAGTCGTTAATCGTTCACACGCAGTGATTTGATCTGATCTAACCACTGAATGATAATTGTATGGCACTACATAATCTGTTGCACTGAACATGAATATTGTTTCTATGTGGATCGAATAAGGAAAAAATTAATAAACCCAATAGCATGCAATTACAACTTGAACAATCATGAATTGCTATTTATTAATAGGGTACAATGTCGGTAGGTAAACTATGGTAATCATACGGGTCTAAAACATTTTCTTAAAAGCTTACATAAACTGCATTATGATAAAAGAAGATGCAATATTTTTTCAGTGGTCTGAGCGTTGTTATTTCAATTCTAGCCCCAAGGTAACAAATCTCGAAGTCGCATCCTCGTTCATATTTCAGGGCGGCTGGGTCGGGAAATTCGAATCGCCGCGAAATCTGCGCTTAAAAATAGGGCATCGATTAAATTACTCTACTAATAGAGCAAATCTCGGGGGTTAAACGGCGTATAATGTTAAATATCATTGGCTGTTATCGATTGGTAACTGGCACGGAATCCGGACGGCGGATTGGAGCTAAGCAAAGAAGTGGGAATGAGTAACGCGAGAGTGTAACCGCTTCTATTTCGTTCTCAACTGATCGATCACTTGGGCTTCTGCTTGACGGCTCGGCACCCGTCCGATAGCATCAAGTTGTTTTTCATTGCTGTCAAATACAGAGAGTGCGTGTGTATTTGAGTGTAGCAATGTCTGGAATAAATTGAATTTGTTTGTGTAAGAATGAGCAGACGGATCGAGACAGCTCTGCAAATTAAAAGCAAAATATGAAATTCGGTTCTTCCATTGGGAGGCGCGCCGAAAACAATAATATTGATATTTTACAGCAAAAAAGTTTGACACATGCTTTAAGCGCTGGAGTCCAAATTGATCGCTTATAAATTATAAAACGAATATAAATAATAAATCATGGCGCAGAGGGCTCCTTGTCGGCTAGAACCAAGGAAGTAACGCTAAATACTAGATATATGGGGTGCTAGCATGCCTTTGTCAAAAGTAACTTCATTCTGTGGTACAATTTTGACGCAAAGTGAAGTATAGCCATTTCACTCAAAAGGTGTGCTTGTACCTAAAGTAAAACTTAACATCGCCCCTTAGAGAGCAAATAAATAATGCTGACACCTTTTCATATTCGAGCCTTGAAAGTTTAGGGATGAATAGGAAAGGCTTATTCGCACTCCACTTCTCATGCGTCATCATCTAATTTTTTACAGAATCCCGCGCATAGTGCATAGTTTGACTTTAGTCTACAGATTGGAGCAATTAGAAGGTTGGAGCCCAAGTTCAGTCTTTCTTTTAAAAAAGTCCGACCCGCCGTTTCAGCCACATGAATATGCGCCATGAGATAATATTCAAATTTAAGTGTAACATACATGAGAGTTGTGAAGGTGATTTAAGGACGATGAGTAATGTTCAAAGAAGTTACCTAAAAATAAGCCGCGGATAGGAAATAGTGCAGTTATTGGCAAAATTTGAACAATTGCGCGTCGCCGCTCAGCCAACTACGATACTTATTGCCCTTTCTTGCAACAATCAACGATAACGAGTTTCTTTGCTCGGTTCGCAAATCACAAATAACTCTGATGATTTTGATGACCGGTTAGCGTATGAATGCCACTGCGAAATTTTCACTTTCTAGTAGTCTCTTTTTTTGCGATACAATCAGAAACGATATTGTATCGTTTTCTTCCTAGACTAGCTGCAATTAGCTGATTGAACAGTATTTTGTCGTCATTCCATCCTCCTACTCGTTAGCAAAATAACAGCGTCAATAGTAGTAGTGCTTGGATTCAGCTGATGACAAAACTGCTGTGACGCGGCCTCTTGGACTATTTAGTTTCAGAGGGAGGCCAGCGGATGTTTGCAGTTGCGGAGATCGATCATTGGATTGCGATTTGATCGCACAAACCGGACCAACGCTGATTAGTCAAGCGAGAACAAGCATCTTTGCGAGTACCTGGCACTCCCCCGCACCCACCAAGTGCACCTATTGTCGGTAAATATTTTTGGCGCACCTTATTCTCTTATATAGCCCAAGGTTGAATGTCCAAAGGTCTAATTTAAGCCACAGAATCAAATAATGGACAAGCTTTGAGCTAGCGAGCTAAATGACGTCTTTAATGAGTACTAAATCCATTTAGCGTACCCTTCTCTATCCGCTGGCGAGGTCTTTACATGCTTCAAGAGAAGATAGATCTTTTTTAGTTGATATATAGCCGCGATTATATCCGATCGAATAAGCTAGTGCAGAAAAGTTTGCGCTATTTCGCGCTGCGTATGCGATGCCATGCGAGAAAGTCGATCCGGGTTGTTTGTGCGCGAGGGTGCGCGATGCAGTCGGGAGCAATTGAAGGCGCGATGCTTTCAATGAAACCGCTGTATGCTAGCTTCCTCTGGGTTCGACTGGGCGCATTCGCGAATAATGTTTGTAACACTACTCTTTCTGATTTCCATTCCAATTTCCGTGAGCAAAGAAACCCTCATGGGCGATAGAGCGCTACTATTCGCCTTACGTCCGCTAGTTTCGTATAGTACGACTCATCCGCTCTGTTTGGCGGTGGTCAAGAAACTCTCGATCACTGCCAAAAGATTTTTCAAAGAACATTGCTCTGGTGCTAAACATCAATGTCTGCCAGCCATAGAACACTGTTTTGATGTTCCTATTAACTATGTCCATTTCGAAAGACATGATCTCATACATTATTTGATTTCCTCCAAATATGAGCATGGCGTCTAGGAGTTTATGGCGTTACTTTTTAAAATAAAGGTATTTTGCTGAAGTGTTTATTTTCACTTTCCTCCTCGGCAGTGATATCTAACCGGCTTATAATCAAAATTTATCGACACGAGCAGCACATGCTCGGATAGAACCCACTTTCTCACCGTCCTCATAGCAGCATTTCAATCAGGCTAGAGCATAATGTACGATTGGTTTCGTATTGAAAAGTCGTTGTCATTCATAAGCAATTTTTTCTTTCTCTCGAGGTGGGCGTCGGTCAAGTGTGTGCGACGGGCCTATGTACCCCAAATGGTCCGAACACTCATTCTGTCGAGTATAAATTAAAAACTGGTCGGTTGTTATGCAAGGAAAATATTTATATCCTAAGTCTGTTTATACCGCCGTGAGCCTCAATACAAATCCCCAGAGGGAAGTGCGCACGCTCTTGAACCCACAACACCGACCTCGAGCTTTCTTATTTCATGTCACCTTCGTGATGCCGCCCCTGGTACAAACGTGACGCTTCTCTTTGCACTAGCAGACAATTGGATTATGAACGAGAGAAGTTCGGATAAGATCAAATAAGGGTGCAGTGACGTAATTTACTCGAGTAGAAGAGAGTGGCGCTGACAGTCGGTGGTGCGCCGAAGTGCGNTTGTTCATTTATCCAATGTGAGTGTTATAGTCGTTGAATATAACACAGTGAAAATAATATTTGATTTGGGTGCCGCTAGCAAAAGAGATTAACAGAGCATCCCATTGAGAGTTTATTTGAGGCGAGTTCAATTTTCTATTTGTAACATTTTTGAATAAATCGCGAGTTGAAATATGGAAATTTCAATCCGTTAACTAGATTCAAACGCTCATGCTTAATTTTATATTTTTTCGTTAGTTAATGTAAAAAATAATGTGGCAAACAATTTTCAGCAGAACAAAAACAGAGACACTTTAAAATGGGAAACGAAGCTTCATCGGCTGGGGCAACAAGTTCCAGGAGAGCCTCGACGGATTGCAACCACAATGTCAAGAAGAGCTTTGGTTTTCAAAAAATCCAAAAAGTTCAATCGAAAAATTCGCTGACTGGTTTGGACACGAGCAGCGCCGGAACTGCGAAGCAAAAGGCAATAGCGCAGCGTTCGCGTTCGAAAAGTGTCAGCAATCAGGTCGGCAAAGCACTCCATTTATTGAATCGTTCTCGCAGAAACGAATCGAAAATAATGCCAATGATGACATAGAACTTGAGCTAACCTAAATCAAATTAAGCCCAAGATCCACCAGAAATGGTGTTTAATTCTTCTTCTTCTTCAAACGAAACTAATCACTGTAACAGCCGTCCTCTCCTTGTAATCTAAATAATTATCAAATCTTTCCCGATCTCGCCTTCACAATGAGTGTTACTGAAGTAAAAAGATTGAACGCAGCGTGCAATGTCAAGGGGCGCTGGTGCCGACCTGATGTCGGAACTCAGACTTATGTAATTCGGTCTTGGTATCGATACGTACCGGTCTGAGCAGAATGACGTCGGTTGCGCTTTCAATCAGGCAGCGAATGAGGATCAGTTTCGTGTTAATCACGCTACTGATCAGACGAAAAGCGTGTTAGCTTTTTTTAACTCTTTTAAGGGGAGAAGGGCGTAGAGTAAGTAGAAGTGAAGTCGAACAATCTATTCAGTTATTTTTTACATCATTGCTTTTAGGCCATCATCAGCAGAGGGGACATGCGTCGACGAAGCAGCGTGAATCCGATCCCGGCATTGGGCCGTCTGCGTATACAATCTTGCTTCAGACAAAGCGGGCCGGAAATCGGCGAGCTCATTCTCAAACGAGCGAAAATGAAACGATCAGAATTTCGCAATTTTGCTTCCAAAGTTGGCGAGGTACTAACGAAAGTAGCAAATATGCATGCTTAATTTGGCATTGGGTCATGAAATAACTGCCGGTGGATGAACTATCTTTTCTGTAAAAAGTAAAAATACTGTAGCCAGGCTGGCATTACTTTTAATCTTTCGACAGCTGTTTTCAAATATCTCTACTGTTCTCAAGAAACTCCATAAACTGTTACATCGATATTTATAGGCCTGACATTTAAGATAGGGCTTCCCAATTCAAATAGTTTTTCCAAAATCAATTATGCAATTTGACTCAACTGAATCGAACAGCCATTTTTTACAGGAAAAGTGGTTAGAGCTCGCTGAAAAACTTGGCGACTATTTACACGCCATCATCGAAAACGTCGATTGTGTGGAGGATGTGAATCGCCTGTCGGAATCGTTTGGCGCCTGCTTCTATGCGTTCACAGTTTTCGGCTTCAAGCCGGAATTCTTCGCCACAATCGCCGACGCTTTGACCACTGAATGTGTATTGCTCGACGGCGGTGCTCATCAAAAGTGCGAAACAGTGCTCGCTTGGTCTCAGCTGGCCGCCGTCATGTTTTCTTCGGTATGTCACCCGTAACGAAACTCACTCAATTTGGAGACAAAGTATGCTGTAATCGAGAGCCCAAGTGCAGGTGCATTGCGCACGAATGGACGCCACAAACTCTCACCTAATTCCGCCTATAAAAAGTTTGCCTCATTTAGCGAAAAGGGCACTACTTAATTTTGTTCAGCGATTTTTTTCTTTAAAACCTTTTCTGTACGCACAAAATTGTAGCAGTCATAAAGTTCAAGTTGGATTAGAATAACTACTCTGTATGATAAACTTCATCTTTAAGATTGGATTTTGGCCGAAAAATCTGTATGTTATACTTTTTCATAACCTTAAAAAGTTTTCCATTAGCAAAGTAAACACGAATTGGTCTAACTGAACGTCATGAAGCTGTCTCAAAGATGAACTACGTTAACTTTCGATTGACAGGTGCGCGATGGATTCTACGCAGAATTGCGTCAGCAACGAAGAAGCTCGTTACCACTCGTCAATAGAAATAGCAACAGCAACTCTTTGGATCTACCCGATTCGGAATGCGATGAATCAGCGTAGTTCCACTTTGTGTATATTCATTCGTATTGGGGGTGACGCTAGCAATAAGACGAGACGGGAGGGAAACAGCTTTGGAATTTGTTGAAGCTAAAAAGAATATAGCTCTGGCTTTCGACTTGGGGGCAGGGATCCCAGCGCTTTGAGCAACATTTGAGTATTGCGAAATAAAATGACATTTACACTCGAGAAGCTAAGAATATTCCAATTTTCGCCTACGAAACTTATTATAAGACGCTAAAAAGCGTCAATGTTTACTCTATGGTGTTAAAAGCATCAATTTGTCAGGTGCTGAAAGGAACCATTCCACTAATTTTGACCTTAGGTTCTGAATATTTAAAATATCGAGCGCAATCAAAGTTAAATTAGGAAGTTTTAAGGATCTGTTTGAAAAGATAAACCTTTCAATTAGAACTCTTTTCTACCATATTGTGCACTATGGAGCTCGAGCAGTTTCTGAAATTTGTCATCCCAGTCCGATTTACTAACGCCACCCATGTCACTTTGTTTATGGTACAATTGTATTTGTGCTTTATCACATATTTTTCATCAATTCCAGTACCTACTGTCATAGTGAATGCCTAATGAGAGAGAGAGAGTACCGCACCGTGCATTCATAGCGCTGTTTTATTTGAATAAAAAATTCATCCAGCACATTGATCGGACATATAGAAAATAGAGGACTGAATGTTTCTGATCCAACCAAGTAAATTTTGCCGATTTGAATTTTAACGCCCACATTAATTTTTTATATCAAACTATGCACGAGCGACAATAGCAAAGTCTGATAGCGCTCTTAGACGATGAGACGGTCAATAAATGCTGAAGTGTGGACCGCGGCATTTTGAGTTTCAAAAAAAGGTCGACGCACGACAACGCATTGCGTTGAACAGGGCGTGGTGATGCGGTGGCAAGTGCGCGCATTGAATGCATCCAACAACCAATAGGGACAGGACGGAGGCACGATGGATGGGCGAGTCGCGTCGGACCATCTCTGGCGAGACAAATAAGAGCGTCGCGCTGTAGCTGAAATGAGAGCGCCTCAACCCCACCCTAATCCAACAGTTTCTTTTTTTAATTATCTGCTGAGCCGATTGAGTTAGTCATATGAGCAACTATTATATGACAGTGCGGCACAGAGCAATCGAAGTAAACATTATAGGCAGCCAAGACCAGTTTTCTTTGACAGATATGAAGTTGAAGCTCTTGAGATTGTCGGTCGGCGGTGATGACAGAGCCACTTGCGGCCCGCACCGACCCGCTGCAGCGCTTCTTGCACAGACAGCCGCGCTCTTTCTGTTCACGCGCCCGTGTCGTCCGAGTGTTTTCTTAACGTCACTTTCCTTTCGGATCCCTTTGCTGACGTGAGTCACGTTCAGTGTCGCGCATTTACGGACTTCGAGTCCAATGAGGCAGAAAAGGACGTGTCCAACCTAGGCTAGGGCGAGTTCTGATGAGTTATGAATTTGCTCAACATGCTAATTATTTTTTGATAGAAAAAATATAACATTTTGGATTTACTTAAGATATTTCAAGGGTCGGGCACACTTGGGGTAGCAATCGTTCCGCGATAGTTAGCTAGGCTAAATTCGTGACAATCATGAAAAGCTACAATATCCTTCCCAACATTACGCTCTATGGAAATCGGCAATGTGTCGATCTCTTATTAGTGTATTTGCGATATACTAAAGCCCTGACACTTCTGGCAGTCAAACGAGAGTACTTAGGTCTATTGTGGATAAATTGAGGTGATCGAATCCTAAAAGGGAGAAATCTGCCACAAACGTAGGCATGTATTTAGGTACTGTCTCGCCTATATCGATGAGGCAGTTTTACTTCTTTAAGTATTCAAGTGCCCCTAGTCTAGAATGGCCACAGGGGTATGAAGGTGTGGTGTATAAATCAACTAAATTATACTATGGAGAAAATTCCTATCGTGGGTGGTACAACAGAGGAAAAATAAAATGCACAGTCGACAGAGTCCCGCTCTTTTAATTCTTAAAGTAGTGTCGATTCCTCACAGCTTCTGAGCCCTAACTATGTGAGCTTGGGTTCCAAGATACCAACTATTCAGACATGGCATATCCATCTCTTGTCTTTCTCAAAAAGTATTATGTAATATTTTGAAAGGACTTTATTTTCTGAATTTCAAGTATAGATATTTGGAAGATCGCTGGATTACATGTAACGCCGAATTTTCATCAGAAATTTCTTAAATGTACGAGGGACTTTCCAAACTTTTCGTTTGTAAAGCGAGACATTAGCACTTTGTTTCGGAACGCGTAATTTTGCACATGGACATTGAGCGCGATTACTGAATATTCTTGTACTGCTCTATTAAAACGATATTTTTAGAATTTCTACATGTCGCGCGATTTGCTTAAATAAGCGCAATATGGTTCCATGATAATATAGAATTCATCTCTATATTCTGCTCAGTTGGTTGAAGAAGAACAAGCTGTCGTGTCCAGTTCAAAATGTCCACTTTGAAATCATACCAACTGCTCATATTTCTGTTCGTATACGGGCGGGCCCAAAATTCGGACAAGGGCAGCTGCTACACGGGAAAAGTAAAACTGTACCAGTTGCCGCCAGTGCTGAGCGATGCAGACAAAAATAAGCCAGAAAACATCTGTGCATGGAAGGACAGCGTGTGCGTCGCCTTCCGAAGCGATACTTTGCCTCCAGACAGCGCTACCTATGGTTGCTTCCCGACGTCAAAAGTGTCGTCATTTTGTGGCTCGCTAGCAAGTAGAACAAACAGAACAGCTTGTCAGAAAGGAGAGCTAAATGGCGAAAAGGGAGAGATTTGTTGCTGTCTAGGAGACAACTGCAACGGACAATCGGCGAAGGATTATATTAATACTGTTCAGTGCAAAGTTGGCAGCAAGGTAGAAATGTTTACATCTACTCATTCAATCGGTTTCGTTTGGCGTACTTAGATCTGTAGGTCGTACTATACCAATATACTTTTGTTGTGTGATTTAAACTGCGACTTAAAGTATCGTTAAGATTGATTTCAAGTTGAGTTCGCGATGCAAACATTTAAAACATTTCATCTCGCCAATATGTTAGCGCAGTTCCATAGCGATGAAATAGATTTTAAGGTAAGGGTGAAAAGTGAAATTTGTCCTGCCATATTCTTCCGCGATTGCGCGTGATTTAGCTACAAAAACCCATCCTCATTGTAAATAAACGTCGACAGTGAATATCCGGGATTCGCTCAATAAGAAGCCCTCTGAAGTTTATGTTCAAAAGATCACAACTTTTTTTAAGACCCTGGGAAAGCAAAAACGATGGTTCACATTTGAGAGTTGCATCTATATTCGAAAAAGTTTTCTCTTACATTCCTTTATCATTAGTAACAACTTTGGCAGCGCAAGAATGAATACAATATGGGTAGGCTCATTTTCGAAAAAAAAATCATTACAATCCTGTAAAAAAACGGTTTTCACTCGGTACGCCCTACCCTGGTGATGAGCAATGGCAACAAGATTTTTACCTACTCTGATTACCTCACCAACCGCTTAAATTATTATTAATATACGAACGTTTAGCGCGAAAGACTGCTAAGAAAAAAATCAAAACATTTTTACTTAGATTCAAAGCGGAGTAGTGCCAAGTCAAGAGACATTCTGCACCATACTGTCAGTGGAAAATAACGTCGAAAAAGTCTTCATGTGCTACAGTTTTCAAGCAAAGGATGATACAACTCGTACAAATTACGGCTGCTCTCCAGTTATTCATCTGCCAAGTGGATGTACGACAACACTGGTTGGAATGAGTTGTCAGCCTGGATATAATTACGACGAATTGGGAAGCGTGTGCTGCTGTCACGGGAATAATTGTAATGTCCCTGGAGCGAGTCCTATCGTAAAATCTGACGGCGCGACGTCTTCAACCGGTACCGGAGCCACCAGAAATGGAAATTCTGCTTCATCCAACACACTAGCAGAAGGTGACTCAGAAGAACACTTTGAAGATGTAGTGCTCTCGGTCTCGTCTACGGTCAAGTCCAGCTGTATCTTTGTTTGGCTTGCTCTTGCTTTATTCTGCTGGCTGGGAGATGGCTGAGTAATCCTTATTAATATATATATATATACACGCTTGAAATCCCAAGAGGCTGTGCACAAATTATGTAACGCTCTTTTCTGGCTAACTTTGTCCCACTCGGGTACAAAATTGAGCTTATGTTTCGAAGGAGTTCCAACTCATAACGTACTGCGTTACAAGCTACCAAATTGACGCGATACATTAGCGTCCAACCGATCGCTAAGTTTTTGTTCTGCAAACCGCTTACTCGCCTCTACCTATTCAACTTTTTTCGTGTCAAATCATCTCTTACCGTACTTTATGTGTGGCAAAACAATGCAAATACACCCCCATCAAATATAACATTCATGAAATAAAGCTTCATCAATTGCCCTCTTCCTAAAGCATAACATAATTTGTGTTGTACGGCCACTGATCCTTTTGTGTTTTGCATGAGTCAGAATGCTGTGTTACCATTGCTATCAGTCAATAAAATATGTTGTACAGTAAGCGTTATACAGACGACAATGATATTCAGTTACCCACAGTTGAACTCGTGCAATTTCTTTCACCAGCCAAAAATTGTCTAAATCGGTATAGCAGTCGCTTATAAAAAGTACTGATCAGATTAAATTCACACACTTTGGCTGTACTTGAACAGATTAGCAGGATAAAGAGCTAAATCGCGAGACCATGCATATTAATTAGTCGATAGAAAAGATCTCTATCTTGCTCTCTGCGTACAGCTAAAATTTGATTCGTAAAAACCTGGTTATGTTGCACCAATATTATGAATAGAATTCGGGCACCCAACATTAACTGCTCGTTCACTAGACGACCATAAACAATTCTATACTCAGCAGCCAAGATACAGGCAAATTGTTGGATATATAGTTAAATCATCAAAAATAAATGAAAACTTGACAAAGCGATAAATATTTAGCAAGCAGGAAGACATTTGCAAAATTAATGCGCATTAATACAAGAAGCATTTTAAGCCGAGGCAAGAAAGATTACAGATAGCAAGCAGCGTAGAGAGTAACAATTCTGTACTGGAATAAGATCGTTTCACAACGGCCTTCACTGCATCAGCGATGTTTCCAATATCGTATAATGAGTAGCCATTTTGTCATATACCTTAACGAAATACACTTTATGTTCAGTGGGCTTATTATAAATTTCATCGACTACTAGTCACCTATTCTTGCAGAATTTCACTGGGTTTCTGTACAATATTTGTTCTATAATTAAGTTCTTTTAGCGACCCTAACATGCAACAGAAAATAAAAAGTTTCAGTGTATCTATTTCAAAGTGGGATAGGAAATGTTGTAAATAGATCGCTTAAGAGGGAACGATTATATATCCATCAAAATATAGGATCGGACAACAGCCCACGCTAAAAATTAACAGGAATCGCGTACTATTAAGCAAATTGTCATACCGCGAAATTCTGTTCATGAGGTTTAGCTGCTGATATCATCTGGACGCCGCTTGCCGCCACGTCTCCGAACGACTTCTCATGCTCGGCGCTCACTGAAAGTGCCGCTTAAAGGGAAGGTAGAAATTATAACCATGGCATTAAGGAAAGAGAGCGAAGGAAAACGCACAACCACACACACCAACCGGTCCTTTGCTTAATCTCTATCGCATCACTATTCCTCATATTTCACACGGCTTTTTAAGTCGCTTTTTAAAGATAGGATATTCCTCTGAAGAATGGCCTGCCTCACTTGCAATAATTCGTGGAATTATCAGATTTGCTCAATAGCAGAATTTAGAGGACAAACTTCTGCCGATTCTCCGTAAGGAAACAGAATTCTACTGTATAGCAACTTACCGTGTTTCGCACGGAAACACCCGCCTAGAGCCGCCGAGTTGACCACGTCCAGGACGAACACTTCACTCTTGAATACGTCTGCCAGCACCTGCAGAATGTGTTTGTTCGCCGATGCGCCGCCCGTCACCACAACGCGACCTGAAACTTAATCAACTCCTTACTGATGAAAGCGGCGTCGGGGGGGGCGCACTTTTAACACTCCAGTGCAAATGCTAAACTATCTTGGAGTGAGATATAATTGTAGTTCAAGAAAGAATGAACGACTGGCTGGGTTTTAACGAATGAATATAAAATGAGATGCAGCGGATGGCGGAACATTTAGTACATTTAGTACATTTAGTACAGTGGAGTCTGGCCAGAGAGTTGAATCAATAAATGATAAAATAAAAACGGCATGATAAGTGAAAAAACTCGGAAATAACTCGAGTTGAGAAAGAGAAAAGTTGGCACAGTCTAGTATAGTCAAATTGAGAGTTATTTATCGTAGTTTTTCAGAGAAACGCATGGCCTTCTATATTTAAATTTCTTGGGAATGGGCATACTGTTTGAAATTTGTTAGAGAAATCTCTCGGAAGAGAAGAGGAAAAAGCAGACATGTCTCTCATCTAAACGAAGTTATGCCCTCAAATATTACCTCGCGAAAGCTCACAATGCTTAGTTCGCTAGGTGGGGGATGAAGCTTGTTACAGACAAAGGCTTCTACAAAATAAGCTCTTCTCTCAAAGTAAACACAGTATTCTTACCGCCAACTTTGTATCCAAGTTGTTCGGCATGCGTTCGTTTCGATAGGCACTGATGCTCGATGACAGCTCGCGCTTCAACTTCAGGCGGGAAAGTATCAACCTACATCAAGAAGAATTGTCCTCTGTCAACGCATTCACTCTGCAATCAACAGTACCACTCCTTGTTCAGGATCGAAGCGATAATCGCCCGCTGCGACGTGCGGTAAAATTTCTGGGTGGTCAAAGTAGAAGCCTGCAATTGAATTTCTCTATAACGGTCGCTTCTTCATCTCTTAAGTGAAACACAAGCTATTCGACCTTGAGTTGCACAAATCGAAATAGCGTCGTACCTATATTCATACTGTTTCCAGGGGCTGTTTTGTCTAGCAGAACATTGAAGTCATCCCATGATTTGCAGCCGGTCGCTAATCGTATGCGATCACGCGTTAGCGATCCGTTTTTGAAGCTGAAAAGAAGTTGAAAATTATAAACTGCACTGACAATGCTTAATATAGATGACCACAAGGTTGCAAACCCATATGTAACTCTTAGGGTTTTTAACGAATAATCACTTATTGCAGTAAGTAAACAATTTCAATTAAACATCCCATATATATTCAAAGAAAGAACTGATATCATTGTTGGTCCTCTGTTTGACGCTGACCGCTATTCAAGATTTGTTGGTCAATGATATATCGTTATCAGAGTTGGACGTGAGGGAATTTAAGCCATTCTCAAATATTTCACAACAATCACAGATATTCGTTCACTTTATGATGCACGACTGAGGATTGCGAACGAAAAACAGAGAGCAGTATATCAATATTTCTTAAATTCAAGCCATTTTGACGTAAAAGGTTGATATAAAACATACCAAAGCATAACCATGTATCCTTTTTCTTCCACTGGGTTGCAAAAAACGTGTCCCTCCATGGCAGGCGCCGGCTTATTGATTGACGCAAAGATCGTATCGCTAGTACCACAGCTTACTGCCACATCGCCCTTGTGCAAATTGACGCCAGCGAGTGAAGCTGAAACCAGATTTTTTTAAAGAAATCTGTAGGCAAAGAGCAACAACTCAATTTTAAATAATTAAATGAAAAAGAGCAGCGAGAAAATGGTAAATCGTAAACAAGAGCGTTCGTACCGGGACGGGAATGCGTATTTACATTAACATCATCCTTCATTTTATGTCCTTCGTTGACATTTAATTCTGCAAAGAATCTCATGGATTTGAAATAAAGATACCTCTTTTGAGAATATACAATGTGAGGCAAATAAATGCTTGTATGATAACGAAAAACTGGCAGCTCAGGCGAACGCGATCAGCTACAAAGAAATAAATGAAGGCATATAACAGTTGACTGCAGCCAGCTCTCTGAATATATTCCAAAACGAATTTCATCCTTTCATATATCGCCGGGCAGTCTTTGTCAATGAGAGTGGAGCACAGTTTCAGTTTACTTCCCACAGACTCATTTAAACTTTTGACTGCCGGCTAAAGTAGCAATAAAACGAGTAACGAATACATGGATTGTCTCCGGTGAATGTGACGACGTCGCAGTCCGCTGAAAATCCATATCGCTTGACGTAGTACGACGCAACTTTGCCCTAAAATACAAATGTTATTAAATGGCGCCAAAACTATAATAATAATTCTGGATTTCGGGCTTGAGTATCAAGTGATTATCGTGAGTATGCGAACAAAAAGTGCACACATAAACCGTGCTCCAGTCAAGACACATAAATATCGCGCTTACAGCAATTGACGAAGTTGGGACGGGCTTGCCAAGTTTTTCTTCCAACTTCGATCCGCAGGCATTAAGCAATTGATGGTCCCAGTCGCGTTTGTTGATGTCCAATAAGTTCATTCCAGAACCATCGGCAAAGTCAATTGACGCATACTTGCCGATCAACAAGGAGCACGCAAAGCTACTGACCAATGAAATGCGCTGAAATGAAAATGACTGTCAAAGGATGATCGTTAACGAATGATATACAAAAGATATAAAAAGCAGCTGAGTTTAATTCACTTGAACATAGATCATCTTGTTCAAATTGATCAATACTTGACAGCATTAATGATCTCTGTATTTTCACTCAACAGTGTAAAACTCCAATGAGCTTCAAATGAGTGCATAAAGAGGAGTTCAATGGCTGCCTTCATAGAATGGTATAATTTAGTCGCATCAGGCATTTCAAATACATTTTTGAAACAAGTACGCTATACAATACAAACTTTACCTCTGTTTCGTGGTAAATGTGAGGTTCCTTGTAGCTCACTTTGGCGATTTGAGCACCAGTAAAGCGGTGGAACGCACGCGATCCCGTGACCTTCACCAGATGCTGACAAAATTGCAATAGAAATAAATGATGAAATCTAATTAATTAAAACCCAAGCTAACCTCTCTTCCGCCACCAGCCACTTCCAGCAACTCGCATTCATCATTTGTGCTAGAGTCCATCCAAATTGCGCTTTGTTCCTGTGAAAATGCGTTCTAAAACAAAGAAATTGTACGCTCGCATTAGGCTGAAATATGGCAGATCGCCAACTCGGGAATAATCAACTGTAATCCTACCCAATCGTAGAGAGTGCGTTTTTGGCCAAAGCAACCCAACTGATGTTTCAGAACCGCGTTTGAGTCGTATTAGGCACTAAATTGCTCGCATTTTGTTACACTTTTAGCTGACACTCATATGCGTCTAATATAAGCTTAAGGAAAGGTCTTGTTGCATGCTGGATCATAAATATGTTCAGAACGCATGGTATTGTTCAGACGTCAATGATTTCGCATGCAAAATAATTAATGACAGTTATGTATTAAATATCAATAGTGACCAGTAATCAATAAGTGTTAATTTAACTGTGCAACTAGATTTAACAGGCGAAGGGTTAAGTAAAACTACAGCTACAAACCGATAGTTGGTGCGCAAGTGTTTTAGACGGATCCAGATTAGCCAACGTACTGCTGCTTCCTTTTCTCCAAAAGACGCTGCCGTGTTGCTGAAATAACCCTAGCATGAACCGTGAAGTACTACACAACCTTGTAAGAGATAATTGTTGCTCGTTTAGAACATATTTGCAACATTATTTACTACAATGTATTGCATTGTACTTAAATTAATTGGTAGTCTGGTTACTACACATTCATTCCCATAATCTATTTAATTTTGCTATTACCTGGCCACATCCAGAAATAGCCTTGATTGAGGATATATCAACTTCTTTCTGCGATTTGAGTTTTTCAAGCAGCTTGTCAAAGGCCTTGACCCACATCAACGTCGGCGAAGTCACCGTCTCTCCATCAGCGTGACTTATTATGCCATTTTGGGTGCTAAAAATGAGAGGCTGTTGCAGAAAATAATATAAAACGAGCTGCAAAATCCTTGCTTCCTGCACATAAGCTTTCGATGCAATCCTACTAAATACATTCAGACTATATTGCTAGAAAAGGTAGGTCAAGCGGTTTTTTTGGTGAAAATAAAATGATATTACTACTATCATTTAAATAGCGGGAAATTGCATCGTAGCAAGCTAAGAGAAGCTAAAATAAACTTAAGAAATAAAACCACATTACCCAAACTCTGGAAGTTCGATTGAGTAGGTAACCTCAGCAGTGTGAACGACTGCCAAATCCTTGTTTGTGAGTACGGCTTTTAGCTAAATAAAATATATCGAGCGTAAAAATAGAAGAAAGCAGTTGCCGCACCTGCTGCGTACTGAAATCCAATCCCAAGTAAGTCTCCGCCATATTCAATGATGAAAATGCTGAAAAAATGAACTCAAAACTCATTTCCTTTTCGCCTCCATAACAGCGCTTTATCTCTCTCTCTCTTTCGTTCACTAGCATAAAAATCGCTTTCTTCAAAATCATCTTTCGAACACTGACGACAATGTAACATGAGAATCGCAACGGTTTTGTAAACTATGAGGGCTATGTTTTACTAAATCGATGCCGAACTTTAGGCTCGTCACGATTGCAGAACTAAGCAAAAGCGTCGTTGCTCGTCCCGCTTGCCCAAACCTAAGACTAACCTAAATTTAAGCCTACAATAACATAACCACGCGATTCAAGGTCGTAAACAGCAATAGGAAAACATCGTTCTTGCACGCCAAAATATCACGGTTAAATTTCCACTACCGTATCCCTTGATAATAAAATGACGTAAACGCATTTGTCGAAATGGAAATGTGTGCAATAAATGTGTGAAGGTGGTACTATGAGTTGTACACGATCAACAAGTACCAATAGTAATATTCAGGATATATTTAAATTTAGAGAACAAGTTCATTTCGGGATCCGATTCTAATGTTGAACAATGAGAGGAAAATAATGCCGGATTGATGTGTTAATCGTCAAGTGTAAACTACTGTCATCACAACGACACCAGCATTTGATTGCTCTTATTATGCACCTGTGAACTGCCAAGAAATAAAAGAAATTTAAGAAATCTTTATTGCAATCTTTCTTATCCTGCACATGCCATGCAATTGAATAACAATGGCGGTTTGGCCAAAGGCGTCGACGACTACTCTGAATGATCATGCCGTAAACGGTAAGAGGGCTTTATTGATCGCGCAACTCCCAAATTAGATCAACTGTGTCCGTTGTGGGGCGCGTTATTCGGTAATTTGATTAGACGTCATATGCGTTGAGAACTACTGCTCAATTGATCCATGCGCGCTCTCTTTCCCTTTTGCTCAAGGTAATTTGTTCAATTTAGATCCGCGCTATTTTTAAATATTCGAGTTGAGTTTTTCGTGCGGTTAAGACAATAGAAATTTTGGCGGCGACAGTGTCTCCTGAGATGTCTTGAGTTAGACCTTAACTCGAACTCTCGAAGGTAGTAATTCTTCTTAAAGACAAACGAGCAGGTCACGCTAAGTTACGTTCTTTGATTCTTGACACATCGTGATCTTAACCAATTTTCATAAAAACTTAATTGGCCGCCCGTTCAAATCTTTGACAATTTTTTAACTTTAAGAAATAGTTGATATTCCATGCATACAGTTGCTATAATACTGGTTTGTTAAAATGTTGCATCGCGAAACTAGACGTATTATCTAGAATTTAAAAGACGCTTGTCTCATTTCCTGGTCTGAATGAACTCAAAGGTTTGATTGAGCGAGTTATAAACGTGATTGATGGGTAGTCGTGAAAATAGAGAGTAATGGATGATATGCGACCTACTGCGATTGTGATGGGTCTCTGGCTGCGCTGTTCCTATTGTGCCTAACTTGGGCAAGTTTTTGACTCGCCCCTACCCGCCCGGATCATCGTTTGATTAGAGGTGCGCGAAGCTCGAGGCCAAAACAGGCGGCGGGAATCCATTTGATACCGTAGGCAACAATTTGATATTCATTTAGCCCCCTTAGCTAAATGATAGAAGTTAGCGCTTGAGCGCCGAAGTGGAAACTCTGATGCCTTTTAGCACTTCAGCAAAAATAGGACCGTTATTTTTGCAATAAGAGAGATAAGCTGCGTTCGTGGGCCTGAGTGCCGTTCGCGCAGAGTAGTCGAAGATTAAATGAGCTCTTTTGCCACATTCTAAAAGGATTGGCCGCAATCTTTCTCTTTCTTTCCCGTTCAGTTTGATTTCTTCGCAGGACGATGATAGTAGGGGGAGCTCCTGCGCGTGTTCGCGCTGCTTCATTCTTTGGCAGAACTGGACCGGTTTCCGCCGTTGTTTTGAACTCGGCCGGGGCGCACATGGAACTAAAACGCCCCCATGCTGTCGCATCAATCTTTCCTACCAATCTGTGATCTACGATCCTTGTGAATTTAAGATTATGACGACAGATTAAGGGCGGAGAAAGTGGAAAAGTATGCGCGTTTGCTTTCAGCAAAATCGAAGCATTTGACAAAAAAGTCAAAAATAGTAGAGCGCACCCAACAGTACTATATCTCCGGAGATAGTTGAAGTAACCGCGTCGTCGTACGTTAAACACCAAAAATCAGTGGCTAATGATCAATTATCGTTGGCTAATTATAAATCAGTCGCCTACATGAAAGAGGGGACATGAACATGTCGCATATGCTCAAGTCAGGGGCTTAGAGGATATCCGAAAAGTTACCCATCTGCGAATAAGTAGCCGCCAAGTGATATCTGTTCATTTTTCTTGCATGAAGGTATTTTGAGCAGTGCCCATCTCACCGTATCATCCATAACGTCTAAAGAGCTGAATTCTTGAAAAAGTCTTATTCTCGTAGTCGTTTCTAAGAATGGCTCCGCTTGGATACGTCCGAGTCTGATCGACCAATAGACTGCTTAACATCATTGCAGCTTTACAAAACAAGCATCTCTCGCAATATTGAATAGGATCTTTTGGAGGAGGAGGAGGAGGAGGAGCGCGCGTGCCGCTATCCTAGTTGATTGATTGGAAATCAGTTGGTGACATGGGGGGTCTGACGCCCTCCCCCGGTGCTCTGATCGCCTGTCGTCCTGGCTGTCCTAATGGCAGCCCGCGGGTATGGACCGGGAAGATACTTGCGCGGCCATGCCATGCCATGTCTGGTCGTGAATGGCGGCCGCCTTATCGACATGACGTCATTATCTGGCTAGAGTGTAGTGGAGTGCAGTGGCGGGCAGGGTTTTCTCCCAACCAACTTCCCACGCACGGCCTTGGCGGTTGATTGATATTCGCGGAGGTCGCTGTTTGACTTGTGGGCTTTCCCATTCGTCTGCCATGTGCTACTGCGATTTGCTTTGCCCGTCTGAGCCTAATGCCGCGACGCACAGCATTATTGCGTTTTTATGAAGTAGCGATCGGGCTAGTCCAGCCGGTTCCGTCGCGCCACGCTGCGGTCTACTCTCATTTGGCCTATGACTCTTGTGTGCTTCTTTGCTTCTCCATCTACTTAAACTTCAAATGCTCTTATTGACTCGGCTCATCTGAATGGTGCACATTCGCATCGTCGTTTGTTTAGCATTTTTCGTCATTTTTTCGTCGTATTGACGGCTTCCTGTTGGCACTTTGTTCTTTACCCTTGCGCGCTTCTCCTTCAAAACGACGTACTCTTTTTTATGCTCCGATTAGCTTAAAAGTGCAGAGCCCCATTGTTGTTTTGCTGTTGTCGAGCGATTTTGTAGCGAGCTGCAGATAATCAATTCTATGATATGTTGACGAGCTTAATGTTTGTTCAAACGCTTACTTTAACAAGATTTGCTGTCTAAAATGCGGTCTTAGAACTTTGTACGCAGCATTTGTTCGCTTGTTTATAGAATAGTACTTGGTTTTAGGTTTCAGTCGCAGTCTTAGCTATGTGAGCAATGCGTTCACCTCTTTGCTTTTTTTGGACTTCCGCTCTAGCTGTACAGAAAGCAGTATTGCGCATTTATTCAATTGTGCATCTGAGACGAGCGGGTGGGCGGGCGATTGACTGAGTTTCGCGGCGCCGTCGTACACTTGGACGTCCATGCATTGCAAAGCGACTACCCCCATGAAATTCTTTTGGTTTCTATGCGTAGCCGTCGCGGCCCGCTGGGAATTATATTTGATTTAAAAGGATCCGCAATTATTGCGTTCAGCGAGCGGCAAGACGGCAGTGAGTCGACTGTCTCAACTTCAGTTGGTCGTCTCTATGTTCCTTCTTGTCAGCTGTTCTTGGTCGTTCATTTGCAATATCGCATGCCTTTCTCTCGGCGTCCGAAGCTCGATATAGGGCTCGATCAATTTCAGCAGCGTATTTTGGGGGGTGCAGAACCAATGTTGGCGCGGTGAAATGACGCGAGCGAGCGGGCGCGGATGATGGTTGGCATGACGGCCGTCTGCGTTGTTGAAGTAGCGATAGACGGAATGCATGTTAGCGTGAGAGCAGGCAGGGGGGAGAGAAGGGCGCTTTAGGATCGCCCCTCCCGGCGGCCTGTTTGCTTTTTGGTGACGGCCTAGCTTAATCGGCCGGCTGCGCGCGCTGGTGTATGTATGTATGCGTCGGTGTGCCGAATAGCAATGCGTCTTCTTTCACTGGATGGGCCATCGACTGGCTCGGTCGGCGCGCATGTGCGAGTCGATCATTGAGCAACTGTGGCGTTGCTCGTTTAGCGCAGCTCTCAAATCATCAACGCGCTTGAGACACTTCTATCTTAAGACACACCTAAAATATTAACCGTGACCATCGAACTGATTGAGAAAGATAGGTATTCGTATTTAGATTAGATTGCCCTCCTTGTGGGACACTGTTGTACGCGGCACGAGCCTTGCTAAGGACGACTTGTAGCAAGTGCCGTTTATCACAACATGGATAGCATCGATAACTGTAAGGAATTGAAGGGTTTCAACGTCAAAGAGATAATTTCTCTTACCGCCCATCATTCAGTGAAAATATCCTATTAGTGAGACACGCTGCGGCATTCGCTTTATTTTTAAGTCTTATTTTTGCTTTTTTGGTATTTGGATACAAACTATGGTTTAATCTGAAGCCGCTTGCGCTGAAATTTGCAGTCTGTTTGAAGGTGTTCCAAAGCCGAACGTGCGACGTCGGCTAGACAGATTAGCTACCCGTGACAATTTAAATTGATGAATCTTTACGCTCATGCATAGTTTGTTTCCCTTGTTGATCACTTGTTTGTTCTATCTTATCAGCCTTTATGATCTGTGAACGTGCACAAAGCCGTTCACTGTTTGCGCATAGAGTAAGTAAGCGTTTTGGTTAGTATTTGCTTCGAGACGGCATTGTGCTCGTCGACAGTCGCCTCCTCCAGGTCCGCTGCCTCGCAGCCTAACGAGGTCTATTTAGTTCCCATTTGTCAGCCTTCTGCTTGTTTCCCTTTCTACTGAAAATGTGTCAATCAAGTAAGTGAAATTTGACAAAGAAATGGTTAGATTTTAAAAAGTAAAATAAGTAGGCTATGTAATTCATTCGTTGATGAAAATGGATAGTGTGTTGAAGCTTTTGTTCTTTGAAAAACGACTTTATACACCACCGCCATCTGTTTGTATTTTCCACCACTTTTCGCGCCTGCCAGCTGTCACTGGCGTTGAAGTAGTTGGCTCTTCGCGGTTCTCTTGCGGCTGAGCGCTACCGCTTGACAGTGTGAATGCGTAGCGTAGCGTAGCTTATCGGTCACCGAGGCGTCGAACTAACAATATTTCAACGCCAAAAATTGCGGGAGAAAGTGTCGACTGAGCATGTCATGCCGTTATTTAGGAAAAATAACAATTTCATGTTTGTGTTCTAATATTTTAAAAGTATCTTCATCCTCTGGGATGCCAAGAGAAGGTGGTGTGCGTTAGTAGCGTTCGCGTCGCTTCAAAGTGGACACAAACGTCCTCTTGGAGCATCCGATTGAAGATCTGACTACCAGAAGTCAAACCGAACAAAGATACGTGGACACCAGTCGGCGTCTCGGAGTACAGTGTGGAGTCTAAGGGGTTTAGATGACTCCATCAGGCGCACACTCCATTTTATCTCGTGTGTGCTAACAGATAGAGGTCACCCGCTGACTCCTTGCTGTCATCGATGGAGATTATATTAATTTTCCATACTGACTGGGGTTAGATGTTGAATGTGAGGGGTACGTGGATTCCTTTGATTCGCGTGTTTGGAGTCTTTCCATCAGTATGCGTAGAGCGGCTTAAAGTGGCAAGCGGCCACTGGANGATGTTGAATGTGAGGGGTACGTGGATTCCTTTGATTCGCGTGTTTGGAGTCTTTCCATCAGTATGCGTAGAGCGGCTTAAAGTGGCAAGCGGCCACTGCATCTCGCTTGGACTGGGGTTCTGGCGTACTACGCGCTATTCATTTCTTGGATATACTTCCCTAGACACCTACAAAGACAGCTTTGTAGCGTAAAAATGGCTGTTGGAGAGGAGATGAGTTACGATTGGGCTTAGGCTGGTTCTTTCACTCCCATGAGCGAGCCGTAAACGCAGCGAGCGACGCGCATCTTTCCACTTACCGCCCGCTGCTTGTCGAATGAGAAATGGTGCGCAACGGAAGAGAGGGGCTGATTGACGAGGCGGAACCGGCACCGGAATCACCGGACGATGGCGATCAGGCGATCGGATATTTGTTTCGACGGCGTCTGGACACTGCTCCACGGTTCGCCCAAACCGACGGGCGATCGGCGCGCCGCCGCGATCAGCGCTCGTCCTTGATGATAGCGTTTCCCGTCCGACCAGCACGGGCGCGTTTCCGTTCATTAGACACGGGACGCCGTCGTTGCCTTCGTCGTCTGCCGCACCAATCTTATGTCTGTCTCTCTCCTGCGTCCGTCGACAGCGCGCGCCGTATGGTCCAGGTCTCTACTACTTCGAGCGCGCCGCTTTACTTTTAGCGAGCGGTTCGCTAGTCAAACGCCGTCGATGCGGAGTTACATTGCAGCGCCACTTTGAGAAAGGACAAATTATTTTTAGTTGTTTTATGAGATTTCACGTGCATTATAGGAAAGCTATGAAAATTTTGCCGCTGGCTGCAAGATTGCAAGTCACAGTTGGCATTTTTACTTAGCTAACGATCACTTTACAGTAGTAATCTACAAAATCTGAATTAAAGAAGTGCTTTGGTTGTGGGGCGTTGGAAAGGTGTCGCTCTGCAAAGCATTCTTGATTTTATCACATATAAAATAGCTATCCCGAGTGCAATTTTGCATGGTGATAAGTTGATCACGCGGCGACGAAATTAGGAATCGAGCGCGACCATCAACCAGCAGCGTGGTCTACTACTGGTTGTCTGCGCGCCGGGCGGTCTGGCGGACGGACGGACGCGCGAGTGAGTATGACAGATCGGCCGAACGGCAGGAGCGATTCACGAGTAGAGGAAGAATGCTATAGCACGTCGCGCTTTCAACCGTATAAATAAACGATGCGCCATGAAAAATGGTTATTAAACCGATTTAAGCTCGCTTTAGGAATGGCGCTCTTTTTTAGGCTAGGTATATGTACAGACGAATTTTATTCGCTATTTTAAGACTTGTGAAGCGAAACGGGTGATTGTTTGGAATAAACTCATTCTAAGAATAGACTGTTTGTGTGTCTCTTCGAGGTTTGTTGAAGTCTTCCACTGTTTTCAATTTGGGGTCGGTCAAATTTGAATGGTTGCTACGATTTCACCTTTTATGAACTGTTCACCGTAAAATGTTAGTAGCGCACAAATTTGACTAAAGCCTCTTATCTGCTGTTGAATTAGGCGAAATGCCGTTGAATTATCCTAGTGTAACTGGCTATAGCTCCATTTTAAGTGCATAGGAGGGTATCAGATGGCTTACGCGTGGCAAGGTTACGCAAAGCGTGGGGTCTGGGCAATAGGCGAGCGTGATGAGACTCTAAGCACGAGACGGGAACGCTGGAATATACGCGACAGCGGGACTGATTGGACATTGATTGTGAGAGAAGCATGCGTTGGATGGATGCAGGTTAGCTTTACGGCTTAGATCAGGTTTAAGCGATAGGTTGAGTTAATGCTTCGATTTGAGAATCGCGCATAGTTGATGACTTAGGAGAGGTGTGAAGAAAAGTAGACCTCGTGCCGTTGCTTAGACTAAAACTTGGACTGACACTTGAGCGGCGCGTTGCGAGAGGCGTCAACGAGTGATGCGAGATATCGCTTAAACATCGGCAGTGGCGTACCGCCTCGGTAATCTTCCAGCCGCTGGAGCCAGCCGATCGGTGCCTCTGACTCTCGCGTATATATCGATGTGCGGCCAGAGAATGGAGAAGGCAGGCGGGCGTCGCGGGCGGCAACCTTCGACCAGCAACGCCGCCGCCGCCGCGCCCCGCCACCAACAGAATCACTCGGCGCAGTCCTTTCCACCCGGAGTGGTTCAACTGCTCGGTAGGTGGCGGATGGTGTAATCATCCGATGGCTAAGGGCCGAGATGCCGACGATATCGTTGCGCGTTCGCTTTTCGCCAAGCGCGAGGATAATGTCTACCCCCTCAGACGTCAGGCTCAGCATTCTGGTACGGGGAAGAGAGACCAAAAATCTCTGTTTTGAGGTCTTTTTTGACTCAAAAACTTACGATTTGCCTCTATGTAACACAAGAGTTAACTCACAGCGGCATGTTTTGATTCGATCGTTTGAACGGCAATCCGTAATTCGTGTTTTACAAATCGCTTCATTCCTACAGTAGATATCTTAAGTGGTTGAATTGTGTGTGCCGTGTGCGCTCTATTGTAACACTGCTTAATGCTTAATGCTGGAATGCTTAAACCTGAATGTTAATTGCAATTTACGTTGAAGTAAAAGAGAACGAGGCCGCCGCGATCGCGTAGTTCGACTCTATGTTAATCTCAAACTAAACCAAAATATTTTCATAACCTGATTTTCGGACGGTTCTTGGCGTATTGCCCTTCGCATTCATTGGCAATTCAGTTCCCGCAGATGTTGATGACGCATTTCGCCGCGCTCAATGCACTGCCGTAGCATGTCGCAGCGCGCTCGAGTGTCGTGACTCGTTTCCTTTTGCTCACTTCCACGAAACTTTTGCCATGAT
>NIUQ01001413.1:0-30865 GCA_002796945.1 Plectus sambesii | reverse complement strand
AATGTGTCTGTGCGTACTGAATGTTTGAAAGCACTAGGGTGCGACCGTTGATCGCCGCGGTATACAAGCCGATTACATAAATACTTGTTCTCGTTAAATTTTCATGAGTTTGCCAATTTGGGCAAACTGGATTCACCAGCGGTTCGACGGCACCGGCGGCCGACAGAACAGGCGATAAGCGTCCGAAAGAATTCGCTTACTATATACACGCCGCCCGCCTCACCTCCCCCCATGCATCGCACGCCCATAATGAATTGATACGACGCGACGATGCCAACTTACGGTATGATCGGCGACTCTGACGACCACGCCGAGTCCCTCGCCGTCGATACAGAACGATCCGTTGAAGGCGACGTTGTGGCTTTCGAACACGCTGACCGTTTCGGGAGCAGGCTGATAGGTGAACTCGATCGGCTCGGCTTCGCCCGTGATCGACGACGTCTCCAGCTTCAGTCCGCTGCAGTACAATATGCGCACGTCGGCCGGCACTCGGGCGCCGCTGCGGATGAACACCAAGTCGCCCACGACCAGCTCCTCAGCCGCGATCGTGCACTCTCGACCGTCGCGAACGCCCGAACAAAACGTCGGCAGCAGATTTTGAAATCCGCGCACCGCCTGAATTGTTAATGCGATAATTTTTACAGTAAGAGCGATTGGTGCTCACATTTCTCGCTTTCTTCTCTTGCCAGAAGGAAGCGAAGCACATGATGATGACAATGATAAAGAGGATGAAGGCGACGTAGAGATTGAGGACGACGCTGGTGTCGAAGAAGAAGGTGATGAGACTGAGCACACCGGCGGCAATGAGCAGCAGCCAGAAGGGGTTGAGAAATTGTCGGCCAAGGAGCACCCAACTGCTGACCTCCTTTGGAGGTGTGAGCGCATTGCGGCCGTCTATCTCTAAGCGGCGTTTCGCCTCTTCTGTCGTTAATCCGTTGCTCGCGTTCGGCGACTCGACATTTATCTCCGACAGCGGGTACAGCTCAGCCATCTGCTGCGTCGTCAGCATGTGCTCGCTGAAGTTAGCGGTCATACTTCGCGATGCCTTCTCTTCCAGCGTCGGCTCATGTTTTTCTTCTTCGCCTTCATCGTTATGGAATAGTTTATTAATGTACCGCTTCAGATCTGAAACCACGCGATTGTCGACGTATGTACGCATTGAGGTAGTATAAGTCTATTTTATTCGTCCTTCCTCTCGTCATTCTGTGTTCATCCACTTTTAACAGCGTTTGATTACTATATTGATCGATGGTCATGTTAGCGATTATTGCTACAAAAGTGGCTACGCTATGAGGAGATGAACAAACGCGGTTCTTCTTCAAGGTTTTTCCGTATCCACAGTTATGTAATTGAACACAGCCAAATTATACCAATTTTTGCAATGGAATTAAAAAAGGCTTGCATGTTTCTGTTTTGTTATATTTCCTGCTAAGCGATTTGCCCCTGTTAATTGAATCGTTTAAAAAAGCTGTGTACTTACCCGGCATCTTGACTCGGCGGTCTGGCCTCCCTAGAGAACAGTTAGTTCCAAAGAGGCATGAGACTGGAATTTGAGTAGGGCATGTTCTTTATATGCAGCGATGCGCGCTCGTAAATTCCAAAATGCATGTGCAAATAATTTGATAGCAATCTCTCTCTCGCTCTCCCTCTTCTCTCATGACAACGGACGAAGAACAGGTTGCACGAAATCCGGTGTGTGGCGGCCCGCCCAGACCACCACGATCACAGGTCACTCTGCGTCTGCCTTGCGTTTTTGCTAGTCCGAAGATCGCTTCTTCACCAGTGACGAATGCTTTTCAGTTTCTGACTAAGGGGACAATGGCGGCTTAATTCTACCAGTTCCGTTTTAGTAACTCAAATAGACGTGATCGTCATCCACGTGAAAGTATTAAGCACATCATCTAGGAAGTAACCTTGGGTGACATCATAACAGTACATGACTATACAACGCTATATAATCTCTGAATGCACGCGAAGGAATAAAGAGCTGTTCGTCATTTTCCAATCCGAAACCGGCCGTTAAAAACCGGCTTTGAATCGATGAGAGATTAGTCGAATCTCTGATGGTAATCTTCGTGAATATGCGCATGGAAGATCATTCTCACACCAAATATTATAGAAAAGAGATGGATACCAGCAGAAAAATTGACATCCATAGGCTTGAGATGACTATACTGCAAGTATATCAAGCAGACTTTTATAAGAATGCATCCCAAATCAAAAATAGGATACTTTCCAAGTTAAATTTGACGAGATGACAAGCCTGAACTTTGACTCATTTTTCAATGATAAAGCTCTAACACGCTCAATTAAGTTTTCAAAAGTTTTACTTTTATACTGGTCATGAAACGAATGCTCGAGGATAGAGTAATTTCATTTGCGGAATGATTTCAGGATGAATCAGAATAAGTTTCTATTCTATCTTATCCTGATATTGACACTCAAAATCGCTTGAAGTACAGTTATGGGGGAGGGATTATGGATGCCGAATTCTGTCTAAGGTTAACACTATAGAGCGGTCTGATTTCGGACAGGAAAAGAGCGAGAGTGTGTTTGAAGCGAGCTGTAAATACTTGAAACGATTTTTAACCATCAACTGCGCCTACCGTGAAAAATCGTTCAGAAAGAGAGCGCAGTGCCTTTGAATTAGGCTTAATGCTGCTGTTTACTCAGAGCAGCTGGGCGAAAATTTTCTAACGAGCCTCTTACCTGTAATCAGAGTTGTACCACGAGCCACTATTTCACGTTTCTTTCACTACTAAGCGCAAAAATTTGGCCAAGCAAGAATGTACAGCGCAACCATTAATAACTTTTTTGTGCACTTTCTTGTACACTTGTAGTCTTTCGGTTCCTCTAAGACCCCGAGGCTATTGTCTTTTTGACCTGAATTGACGAAGCACTGCGTTTTACTCTTTGACTAAAAACTCCACCATACATTGAGATTTACTCCGGCCTCAAACTATGCTATGTGCAATCATTTGTTTAGATCTTGCATTCCTTGTCATATGACAAACATCGGTACATTCACATGGCAAGCTGTAAACACTGTGTTAACGGCTGAATTCAGAAGGACACAAATGTAATCGATGAGGGCGACTAGTTTAGAGAACCTTCTCGGCGCAGACGCGAGCGATTAGAAAATGTGATTCTAAAACCAGTAATCGACCCTGCTAGGCATTCGTGACATGCGATCGTGTAAGTCTGTTCACACATTACTATTTCCAGGACATAAGATTTCCATGAAGGGGTTTCAGTCAAAGCAAAGTAATCAAAGATTTTTCTGTTCCAAACGGGGCAGATTAACTCTAGTTGCTCAAAAGTACAGGATGTCCTCGTAAATATACGAGGTTTTGTTTGCCCAAAACGTTTGCAATTACTGTCCACTATAATACAATTTTTACAAGGCGTAGATAGATATTTGAACAAACCGTTACGTTCAATGGAGTTCTGGCGCATCATATCTGAGAATCTGCTGATTGAACTGTTCGAAACAGAGCTTCATTAATTAAAATGAAACGGCAACTTTCCTCATTCTGAGAAACGCATGAAACTTGTTCAACCATAGAGCAACCGTCCCTTGACGTGAAATATGAGCTTTATTACTTTAATGGAACAAAAATGACAATGTGACGAACCGAAACCGCTTGAGCATTCGGTATAGTTAATCGAGGCCAGTTATACCATTTCCGCTTTAAGTTGGACACTTTTCATATCCTACTGAGCACTTCGCCCACCTTTTCCGAATAAAAGTCAAAAATGATTTTGAAAGTGCTGATTCTGAATGAAAATAGCTCAGTAAGCTTTGGAAAGTATCCGACTTGATGCGAAAGCATCCAATTTAAGTGAAAATGATAAATGCCGTTATTATCTCCTGCTAGTGGATATATAAGGGTGTTGAGAAATTCTACGAGCCTCGCTAGTGACGGTCTTAACCAACATACTATGTAGCAGATTTCAGTTCCAAAAGTAACTAAAAACGAGACTAACTCTCTCAATATCATAGCACTTCGTTGCCATTACACCTGCTACCACACTTGTTATCCCAAGTGCAGTGTTTCGCATGAGAGACATAAAATCAGTCTGTCGTCACCACTTGAACATCTTGACAAATGCGTTATGCGGGGAGTGGCGAATGCAATATTTGCGACCCTCGTTGAAGACCCATATGAAAGCACCAGTTCCGATACAGAAATACCAGACGTGACCAGGAGGTGTGTTCGCGCCCATGATGAACTGGACGCCAGGCGTGTACACGAAGAAATTGATCAGCAACACTTCTATGATGATGGCGAATATCGCCACCAAGTTGGCGATGCCGTGGCGGAATATGGAAATGCGACGTGTTGTGCACATGTGTAAGTGAAGAACCTGAAAGTGACGACAGGATAAAGCGGCAGGCTCAACTCTACCGTACCTGTGACATGACAGTAGTAATATGCCAAGCGGCGCATCCCTGTCCGACGATAACCAGCTGTTCTTCAGGACTAAAAGTTATGCCGTTGCTGGTAAAATTATTTGTTGTGCTATGAACCCAGTTCTTTCCATCTCCAGCCGAGAATGCTAGGTCGTGAATTGAAATGCCATAGTACCTGCAGGAGTCATAACAGCTGATTCGTTAGCTATCAATAAATGATCGCGGTGACATTACCAATAGACGCTAAGGTAGGAGAAGAAGCAGCCAATAGCAATGACCGGTCCGATAATTAGATACGAATAGGCGAGTAGACTTTTGCTGACCAAACGGGCATTGTGTTTCCGCGGCGGTTTCTTCATAATGTCGCGCTCGCTCGATTCGTACGCCAGTGAGATAGCCGGGGCGATTTCGGATGCCAAATCAACGCTGAGAATCTGTAGGACAACTATTCTGATGCATTGCTATCAAAATATCAAGAGATCTACTTGAAGCGATGTGAATCCTGGCGGGAATCCCAGTGCTAAGTTGAGAATAATCGGGACGACTTCGGGCACAAAATGTGTCAGCGTGTAGGCGATGGTCTTCTTGAGATTGTCATAGAGCAGACGTCCTTCCTCAATACCCCCGACGATAGACGCAAAGTTGTCGTCCATCAGAATGATATCGGCCGCCTGCTTCGCCACGTCGCTGCCTGAATCAGAGTAAAAAGAAGGTAACAAAACTCTTATTGGGTTAAGCGTCGTTCGCACGGCCCCAACCGACCGTTATTCAACTTGCTATATGAGGGAGAACAACGGTGGTTTGGTTTATTGTGAAAATAGCATTACAAAATAGTCTCACTATGAGCTTATTTAGTAGAGTGTGATTATTTTAGGAGCTTCCATTGATCGCACACGACATTTGAAACTTATTAACGCTAAACGGTTCAACAGATCTCTGAATGATTTTATTTCTGACAAGAGACGCTTTGCCAGCCAGCCACCCAGGAAACTATAATCGAGAGCATCTAAAACTGTACTCTTTTTTTCAACTCTTTTCTCACAGTCGCTCATCAACAGTTGCAATAACGTGAAATTTCCATATCAAACGCAATAAAATTTCATTACTAAGAATAATAATGCTAATAGCCTCATGTTGCAAGTGATTAACGCCACCAGATTCATCTATCGGAAACCGTAAGATTACTACCTCTTCCCCTTAGCCTCACCCTTGGGAGCTGCATAACACAACCTTCGTTGTAGCTTATTTGACAGTACGTCATCTCCTCAAGCAGACAAAATAATTCCACGATTACTGACAATTATGACTTTGAGTTCTTCCTTGGCCAGGGCAGATCCAAGCTCTTCAATGTTACTGTCGTCTGCTTACCGACTCCGCCCATGGCGACGCCGATGTCGGCCCGTTTGAGAGCGGGTGCGTCGTTGACACCGTCACCGGTGACGGCGACGATCTCTCCTCGGCGCTGGCACTCTTCGACGATGAGCAGCTTGTGCTCGGGTGTGGTGCGAGCGAACACGATAGCCTGCTTCTGCAGGAGCTCGTCCCAATCTTTCTCGGTTAGAGTTGGCAGTTTTTCGCCATGGATGACTGCATATTCCGTTTTGTCGTCTTCTATCACATCGACACTGATCTGTTGCCGACCTTGGCGTTGTATCTGATAAGTTATGTAAAAGTATGCTACATGCACAGTGTAGCTCCACAAAACCTACTGTTTCAGCTTGTCCGATGAGTCCGATTTGGCGGGCGATGGCGGCGGCGGTCGTCGGGTGATCGCCGGTGACCATGAATACCTTGATACCAGCGCCCTTGCACTCGCTGATGGCTTTGGCGGTGTCGTCTCGTGGAGGATCCATGATCGCTGCCATTCCCAGGAAGGTCAAGTCCGTCTGTGGATAGTTGCCTTCGTCTATTGTGAAGCGTGTGTCCGCGGGCGCTTTGAATTGTTTCATTACGAAGCCAATGACACGACGTCCTTCGTTACCAAAGTGCAGGTAGGCGTCCTAAAAGAATGGAAACTTTGCCGAGATAGAAATTACGACATATAATTGCATTCAGACGCCGACGAAGAAGAATTTTTTAAATCTTACCTGAAATTCCATTTTCGCTTCTTCGTCCAGTTTCTGTTCGCCGGTCTCGTAGGCAAGTGTAGAGCACTTTTCTATGAGAACTTCGGAGGCACCTTTCATCATTAGAGTGTACGACGCCAGCTCGTCGTTAGCGGTCTGTTCGACGCTCTTGACGATGACCAGATGCCATTTGCGGATCGAGTTGAAGGGGATCTCGAAGACGACTTCGTACCGGACACGCATTATATTTGGGGGCACCATTTGGGCCGCGTATCGTAACAGCGCCACCTCAGAAGGGCTGCCGGTGATATTCCTGTACTTTTGTTCTGTCGCTGTGGGCTGCGGAGGAGGAGCGATATCCTTTGGCTGTTCTGATCTCCTCTCTACGCTCAGTTCGGCCTCAAGTGTGGCCTCGCTGAAATCTTTGCCAAAATTGTTTTTACAATTTAATGAAATATGCAGGCGGAACTTGGATCAGCCGTGTTGTGAATAGATGATTCCTTGTATGCTCAGAGCTAGAATCGACGAACTGTGGGGGTGGTGGCAGCTGGACAATTGGGGAGTTCAAACCAGGGGGATTCTCAGAGCTATGAAGACTCCCCTTCTCCAGCCTCACCAAACTTCTCCCCTAATCTTTGGATTACGGTAGGATTATTAGAAATGAATCAATATGAAATTTTAAGTTTTACTCACTTGACTGAGCTGACACGAGAACGGCAAGGCGGAGGATTAGAGGCTCGTCGAACAGGCTTGCGAACTGAAGTTTTATGCTCAATTTGAGCCTTGTTGCAGACAGTCATTACTGCGAGCAGCTCGGGCAACGGCGATTCGTACATATCCAGAATATTCCGCGAATCTTTTTTCGCTCTCAACGTTTTCTGCTTTATATCCGGTCGACCTGCAAAGGCAACCAAAATTCAATTCCTACTAAATGCTTGTCCGCAAGAAATGCTCCAGAAAGTATTGCAAAAGGGAAATGTATCAGAGATGCAATTAGAACGCAGCAGGCGCAGCCCCTTTCTGCGGCACAATGGCAGCGCTGGTGTTATTATCGTTCTACTGTCTTTACATACGACAAGAACTAGCAAGTACGTTTTGTTGGTCAGCGCTGTTGAGCGAGTTGTTGAACACTTGTCCGAATGCGACCCTGTTGAAGAGCGCTTCGATGTGGATATCGATGCGCCATTGTTTGCAGAACTATTGAAACACTGAAACATCCAATACTATCAAAGCTGGTTTGAATTTATGCGGCGTCTAGTGAAACTCTTTACACAGAAATGCTCGTTAATCTCTATATCGTAGAATTTGTTGCGCCGGTGTTTTCATACAAAAATGCTCGTCGATGAGGCTCAGACAGTCGTCTCTCCTCTACAGCAGTTCTCCATCCTTCGAGGAGAGGGGGAATAAAATGTGCTGTAAAGGCGTTTATTTGTCTCGTATACGTCCATCATATTGTGCAATGGGTAGTACTAGTCCGCTCAACTACTGATCGCTCCGTCATAATATGATATTCGAAGACCCATCCCTTTATTTTAAGAGTATTCATTTAATTTAACTGTTCCACATGCACGGAATTGCACCAGAGTGCTTTAGTTTTTACCATCGTTACAAAGGACATTAACGGCTCTTAACTTTATTATCCACTTACCGGACATGTACTGCTTGTTGTACCATAGATCAGTGACGGTCATGATGTTCTTTGTCAATGTGCCCGTCTTGTCGGACGCGATTATGGTTGCGGCACCAAAGGCCTCGATGACGTCGAGCTTTTTCAGGAACACGTTTTTCTTAGCCATGCGTCTCGCGATGATGGTGAGTTGGGAAGTGAGCGTGGCGGGCAAACCCTGGGGTACATTGGCGACGATGACGACGAGAAAGCCGTTGATGAAGGTGTGAAGGACGTTCTGGAACTTGGACATGGCGGCGCCAACAAGGAACACGATAGTAGCCATGGTCAGCGCGAGTATGGTGATGAATCGGATGAACTTGGTCATTTCTTTATCCAGTGAGCTCTTTTTCTGCTTTTGATTTGTAGTGAGCTTAGCGATTTGTCCAATGACCTAAAAGCGAGAATTTATTGAGTATTTTTGTCACCACTCTTCCCTGAGTTGCTTTAATCTTATGCTTTTTTCATGATTTTTTCTGCACATACCGTAAACCCTCGAATATACGCTCTGGATATTTACTATTTCCACCTAGGCTTGAGGGGGACGCTTACTGGACAGAGCACATTTGTTTTTTCAGCCGCCGCTTCAAATTACAACATCGTCCCTCTTACTTCGTTACATGCTCACTGATGAACAGACAAAACAACCGCGACTTACCGTATGATCGGCGACTCTGATGACCACGCCGAGTCCCTCGCCGTCGATACAGAACGATCCGTTGAAGGCGACGTTGTGGCTTTCGAACACGCTGACCGTTTCGGGAGCAGGCTGATAGGTGAACTCGATCGGCTCGGCTTCGCCCGTGATCGACGACGTCTCCAGCTTCAGTCCGCTGCAGTACAATATGCGCACGTCGGCCGGCACTCGGGCGCCGCTGCGGATGAACACCAAGTCGCCCACGACCAGCTCCTCAGCCGCGATCGTGCACTCTCGACCGTCGCGAACGCCCGAACAAAACGTCGGCAGCAGATTTTGAAATCCACGAACCGCCTGAACAACTACTGCCATAATTAATACCGTAGGAGCGCTTCATGATTGGCGCTCACATTTCTCGCTTTCTTCTCTTGCCAGAAGGAAGCGAAGCACATGATGATGACAATGATAAAGAGGATGAAGGCGACATAGAGATTGAGGACGACGCTGGTGTCGAAGAAGAAGGTGATGAGACTGAGCACACCGGCGGCAATGAGCAGCAGCCAGAAGGGGTTGAGAAATTGTCGGCCAAGGAGCACCCAACTGCTGACCTCCTTAGGAGGTGTGAGCGCATTGCGGCCGTCTATCTCTAAGCGGCGTTTCGCCTCTTCTGTCGTTAATCCGTTGCTCGCGTTCGGCGACTCGACATTTATCCCCGACAACGGGTAGAGCTCGGCCATCTGCTGTGTCGTCAGCATGTGCTCGCTGAAGTTAGCGGTCATACTTCGCGCCGCCTTCTCTTCCAGCGTCGGCTCATTTTTGCCTTCTTCGTTGCGCTCGGTATGGAAGAGGTTGTGAATGTACCGCTTTAAATCTGAAATTTTATGAATGCAGATGTTTGTGCTCTTGGAAGTTAATATTACATCAAAATATTTCTTTTATTCATCTTTTATGCTCTTCTTGAACAGTGAATTTTTGTCCAAGTAAAATATTGAGCTTCGGTCTAGAGAGTTTGCAAAAAACTGTTCCTTGGTAGCAGTTAAGCGGCATCTCATACCTAAAGCACTAAAGTGACAGTCGCATAACTGCTGCAAGCAACAAATACTGCCGGCCGCATTTTGATACCAGCAGCATTTGCTGCTGAGAAATGTTACGATGTGGCATTTTTTCGCTGCCTTCATTCTATGCTAGCGACAGCAAAATGCGGCTGCTGCTTACTGCTCGATTATGAATATCACTTCAGATAAAAATCTTATGTACTTTATGTCGAGAATTCAATGAGTCAAAAGTTCTGTTCATGCAAATATTCCTGATTATCTCTTTGCCTCTTGACTTTCAGGTTTTCGACTTCCTCCATGTGATGTGACAAAGCTTTAAATGTATTTCTGATCGTGGTTTTATCACTTGTTTCAACGCCTTATCTTAGTGCCTTCGCTCTGCGACGACCACCTAATTGCCATATGCTTAGCTACCGTTGCGAAAGGCGAGAGCTCAGTTTTATACCTTAATACACTCGCAGTAATAGAATAAAACATGCGATGCGATAGGAAAAGAGGAACTCAATTTTTACCAGGCATCTTGATTGGACGTTTGTAACCTCTTAACCAGAACAGAACCGATGAGGAATGAGGTTAGAACTGGAAGAGTTCCACTCGTTTATATAAGCTACTGTGGCTGTTCACGTGCAAATATTAACACTCTCTACCCCCCTCTGCCCAACTTTTTGCCTCTCTGACAGTAATGTCTGATGGCAGCAGATGACGAACAGGTTGAACTGAATCCTGCTTGTGACCGGCGACTCGAATGCCCCACGTGAACAAGAGTCACTCATTTGACCTGCTCAAGAGTCTCTTCAGAAGCTATTCAAATCTCTTAGGCCAGCGCGTCAACCCCTCCCGCTCGCCTAAGAGTGCCACGTGGCGTTCACGAAAGAACTCTCTAATACAAAGTGCACTTCATGAAGGCTCAAAATATCCTGTTGATAAAATGACGCCATTGGGTGTTTAGTGGTTATTATTATAGAGCGCAAATAAGAACAGCGATTCGGTTACTGTCGATGGATGTTTATCTGTATGCATTACGGTTAGAAGCTGTTAAGTCGAACGGTTTGCGTTCAATTCAAATTTAAACCAATTCGTATGACGTGTGCTCCCGTCATCATAGCGAAAAGTTCACGTCGTCATCGAGCTACCAGGAGTGCCACTCTGCTTTCCGTAAACTAAAAAGTCGACCGTTCGCATATTTACAAAGGGTGTCGTAATCATCACCTGCGTATACTACCATACACATGGTATCATACCTATGCGGTCGAATAAGACTTGTCGTGACACTAAAAAAGTGATGGAGAGTATATTTGATTAAAATGGATCAACATTCACACATGTGTTGAGCCTATTCGTATTCGTCGGCGACAACCACTAATATATTCGAGTCGAATTGAAGAGTTCGCGTCTCACCTCAAACGACGTTTTTTTATCGAAGACGTCAAAAAGACCCGGATGCGTGATAAATGTTTTCAGGAAAGGTGAAGCATAATGCAATTCTCCTCTGAGGAAGGAATAGGATGTGACAGACGAAATCTATCCTCGAATAGAGGGATTACAAGTTTTCAGGTGAAGAAACGACGTGCAAACGTGTTGCACGCTTACCTGTGGCAAGAGAAATTCGATTGCATGGCGAACTGAATAAGCTTGCTAATGCCTGTTTCATAAAGAGCTGAATGTAGAAAAATGAGGAACTGAGAGTCAATTCCACATGAGTATCAGTTTCGCAAGTTGCAAAGCAGTGAAAACTCCGCAGAGGGACTTCAATTACTGAATACTCAATAGGTTTTATTATATATAGAAATCGCTGAGCTGAGAATTACAGATATCATCCATGGCACTATAATATAACAAAGCTGGATAATATCCTGTAAAGCATAGGCAAGTGAAAAATATTCATATATATAAATCGATAACTTATGCTATTTCCTTCGGGGAGAGGAAAGAAAGAAAGAAGATCAGGCCAATTCCACTACGTACTGGAACTTGCAACCCCAATGTAGTGCGCGACTTGGCGTGGTTCTTAGCCGCTTCGGAGCTGGAGCCGGCTCTCTCCTGGTCCACATTTATGGATAAGCTGCAGAGATATATATCATTTCCTCAAGTATACCATTAACCAATAGTGGATCACTATGGTATACTAATATATGAACGGGTTGGCTCCCAAAGCGATTGCGGGTGAGCGACAGTATTCCAAAACATCGTAAAAACAGATCTGAGCCGAAGCACGTCATCGTTTCAACTATCTTCGTCACAAAAACATCTCGCCGACTGGAACAGCAACGCCGTTTCGCTGATCCTATAGGAGCGTAAGCTAGATTAAATCATCGTCTATTTGGCCAACATCTTGAACGGCTGATCAGTTGAACGAAGGCACGATGGGCGATAATGAATTGGATGCAATTCGTGCGAAACGCATGGCGGAAATGCAGCAGCAGCAACAACAACAGGTAGCTGAACGAAGTTGCTTAATGAATGTGCGCGACGAAACCGTCGAATTTACAGGGATCAGCCGGAATGGATCAGCAGCAGTCTCGACAAGAAGCTGCTGAACGCGATGAAACGATGAAGAACAGCATTTTGTCCCAGGTACGATAAACGATACAGCACTCTTATCATTAACCTATAGATATCATGCGACTTAATAAGGCTTTATTAGGTTTTGCGTGCCATAAAACGCGTTATCCTCAAAACTCTTCGATGATTAATAAGATAGTCAGACTTGACTTTTTGTCAAGGGTCATAATCGATTCTTGATTTATTTGTGTTATAAAAAGTAGAACGGTGAGCTCTGAACTATTATTACGGCTTGCTTGCTTCGCTTATTATAACATTCATCTCTACTGACAAAAAATTATAAAAGTCATTAACAAATAGAAGGGTGTCGGAAAAGTCTTTCCGAAAACACTTCCATACCTTGTTCAAAAATACGAAAGAAATGTTTTGAAAAGATTTCGCACAACCCAATATAAAAAGCACAATTGTATTGATTGTAGGTGCTGGACCAAAACGCTCGCGCCCGTCTCAGCAATATCGCCGTCGCTAAGCCGGATAAAGCGCGTTCGCTCGAGAACATGATTATTCAAATGGCCAGGTATTCGCTGATTAGCTCTCGACTACCACTTACTCTTTACTACTCGTGATTTTGCCTTCAGATATGGCCAAATCCAGGGCAAAATGGGCGACGAGCAGTTAAAATCTTTGCTCGATCAGGTTTCGGAGAAAATGCAGAAAACAACGACTGTCAAGGTACGTTCTGTTGCAACCTAGCCGAGGGAAGAGAAATCGGTAAAAGCGAGGGCTTCTCCACGTTACAAACCCTCGCAGTACATATTGCTTACTTCCATTTCGTCAAATCCTTGCAGTCACTTTTGACAAACTTCCGTTCTAACTGAATACAGTTATGACGATAGAGAATGCACGGTTGACGATTTATGATAGAAGGTGATTTAGTACAGTGGAAATCGTTTATAGCGGTTTCGGTTATAACGGTATTTCGTTTATACCGGCCAAAATTTTCAGTCCCAAAGCGTACTTTCCCATACAAACAAGTTCGGTTGTACCGGTAATTCGCTTATACCGGTCAAAACTTGCCGGTCTCCAGGTGATCGGTATAAACGAATTTCAGTGTATAAGACTTCGCTCGATCCGACCACACTTATCAGACGTTATTGTATTGTCCCTATGCGGTCTCAGAATAGTCTCTCTCACCCACTTCCCATTCGTCCCTTTGTGAGATGACAGTATAAGTCAGTTTTGGCATTGGTATAAATGAGCCAGTGATCATTATGCATATTTCAGTTCGATAGACGTCGCGTTGATCTCGACTCGGACTCGGACTAAACGAACGGCCTATGAAATGAAAAAACTTCAGTAACAGCGCTTGTTGCTTGTGTTTTGACGTTCATTTGTCTTCATCTTTCGAGGATTTAAGAGCATATTTTAGTTGCATTGGTGAATTACTTCTGACAAATTTCCCGAAAAATCACCAATATCTTCCGATCGCATACTTTTGTCGTAAGGCATATAAATCAGGCCAGAATTATTTCACCAGTGCAACTATAATGTGCTCTTCAGTGTGACGTGTGTATGGAGTATTGCTAAGCCCATTATATCCTGCTCACGCAAGTATGTGCGTAATTCATGCCGTTTTTGACTGATATTGTAGAGTTACGGTTTTCTGCGCTTATGCGCTGATAGTGTGTTGAAATAAAACTCGATGCTTGCTAAGACACTTATAGTCGACGAACAGGCTAGACATTCGTTCATAGAATGGTATAAAACAGATATCGCTGATCTTTCAAAGGGGAGCTGCAGTCGCCATTCCCGGAATGCGGGAATGTACCGTAAATTATTCTTAACTGCGAATCGTATTGTTCAATGTTCTTTAAAGTTAACCGCTCAGCAGCCTTGCCAAACGCAGCTAATAACAATCTACGGTAATTGCCCACAGCTACAGGCGACTGGAGTTTCCCTTCACGTCATGATTGATCATAAACATGAATATTGGCGACAAAATATCGCAGTGATCCATGTGATGTGAACAGAAATAGGTTCTTACAATTTTATGACATTTACTTCGAGCCAGGCATAGTCGGTTGTTCACTGTTACACGGTAATTTTAGAGCTGCTTATGGGGAATGTCATCGACAAATACTATTTCAATACTATACGTTTGATACTAATAATTTATAACTGCCGCATTCGCTCTTGAGCACAACGTAGAAGAGTGCAAATTTACAATCTATGTGGAAAGCAATGTGACACGCTTGTGTCCATTTGTGTTCACGGATGTGAGTTCATTTGGAATGGCGGCAGCACTCGGCGTTCTCTTTCCACGAAGTTGTTCCGTCTTCGTACACTTCCTGTAAATAAAACATATCGCAATGGTAAGAATTCTTAAAAGATTATGTCACAGTCGTTGATCGATTATCTAACACGCCACATGCTTGACACAATATTAACTATAATGGGAATAATTTTTAACGGTATATGGGAGACTGGCATATTTCGGCCGATAGAAGTGAATTAGCATTTTCAACGATTTTTGCTCCGTACAAAACATAGGCTGAATATTCGTTACCGCTCAAACATGACCGTCATAATCGAATTAATGTTATAAGCAAAACGGATTTTAACGATTTCTACTTTCCGAAACTTCGCTCAGCCGCGCGGAAATAGTTGGACGCATTCCCTGACAAAGGTAGTGAGACGTGACATTAACTTCTCTTTTGAAACCTTCTACTCGATCAAAGACTATAACATTACTGTAAGCCTTTATAGTCTGACTATATAGTCATTTTAGCATACCTTCTTAAAAATGGGAACGGTTCGCTTCAACTCGTCAATGGCAAACTGAGTCGCGGCCATGGCATCCTGGCGATGAGGAGAACTGGTTGCAATCACGACGGAAGCATAAGTAACCGGTACCACCCTGAAATTCAGGAATATACAGCACTACTCCAACAAGCAGGCGCTTACCCAAGGCGATGCATAATCGCGATGCGGTCGATCGATGGATGCTTGGCGCGAATACGATGACACAGTCGGTGCAACTCTTTTGCCGCCATCTCCTCGTACGCTTCGTACTCCAGTTGCATGACTTTCTTGCCTCGAAAGTTGTCTCGTGTCGTGCCTGAATTATTCTATGAGTTATATTACGAGTTATTTCTTTTGATGATTGAAAACAAGCTATAAATATAGTATTCGTTAATTCGGCTACTTTGAAAACTAGAATTTTACGACGTATGGGGAAGTGAAAGCAATAGATGTGCGCAAACAGATTAAGAACTAAACCTTTTCGTTGTAAGCCCATAATTCGATTATTTTAGTAAACTCATCAAAGGTTAAGCTCACGCAGAAAAATAACCGACAAAGTGGCGAGCATCGAATAATTCACATAGCACTCAGAAGTCTCAAACATATCCAGCGAAAAGGTTTCAAGTTTGCATAGAGTACGTAAAAAGATTGCATGCGGTAAATAGCACATTCGCTTATAGCGGTAAATTTGGGCAATTCCCTAAATACTGGTATAAACAAATTTTACTGTAACGTGAAGTTGAGCTAAATAAGACGGCAATCTGCCAAATCGCCGACATCTCTCACCGATGAACAGCGAAATGGCGCCGTTGGTAGGCGAAGTGACAAACTGCGTGGCTTCTTCGACAGAAATTGCGTCCGTCCGGATGCGGATCAAATCCCTGTCGAGTTCACGCAGGATCTGCTGCAGCAACACGTCATCAGGGTGCTTCGACCCATCGAGGAAGACGCATTTGCCATCGGCGCGCTTTTTGGCGTGCTCCACATGCTGCTGATAGGCGGGCCAGACGATCTGATCAAAGTAACCTGGCACATCCGCCGGGTCGTAGTCGGTTCGCACCACTCGCCGCTTTCGACACGTCTCTTTGTCGAGCGTTATGAAGAGGACTTTGGCGAGTTTTTCATAAATGCAGGGAAACTCGGTGAGCATGTTGCCGTCGACGACGACGATGTCGTTGTCGAGCAGCGCCCGGTCGACGGCGTCGGCGAACCGCACGGCGTCCACCGACTTCGGACTGTCATAGTCGTAGAAGAGCACCGATGGATCGCCCTGCTTCCAGATGCGCGCCACGTCCATCTTCGGCAGGAAGAAGTCATCCTGATTCACGACCACAGCCGACTTTAACTCAGCCTTTATCAGGTGCACCAAGCGCTCCGATAATGTCGTCTTGCCGCCGCAAGTCACTCCGGCCACGCCTATCACCGTCATTGTGAGATGATTTCTGAAATACGCAAATTGTAGTAAAGTCAATTCTTCCCATCACGTCACTCATGGGACCGGGCAAAGTGCGACGCTATGAGCTTGTGACGAAGACAATGAAAGTTCCTTGCAATTAGAGCACGCGATAGGCAGATGAACTGACCTACCAGAGAGAAAGACAGTTTTCCTTTGTAATTGCCTATGTCAGGCAGTGGGGACAGCGAGAAGAAAAGGGAAAATTGACTAATTTGTAGATGCATGACGAATGCTATGGCAGATGCTGTAAATATGTTACAAATGTTCATTTTGAAGGCGTACCTCTAGTAGTATTGTGTTCCGCTTAATGTTAACGGGTTAATTTAGACGTGGGGAGCAGACCTAGGGATGCAACCATTTAGCTCAGCGCCACAGACAGCAAGCTACACTAAAACCGACGCGTGACGTGTATGCTTAGTGTAACACAGCAACTGGGTGCTTCCAGTCTAATTAATCACACTGCTTTTTACGCAGTTGTTTCGGCGGTGGGCCGACAAGAGATAGTACTCCGATCAAGCCCAGTGTGACTCAATGGGTGGTGGCGCTAAAGGAAGAGTTGGCTGTACAGAAGAATTCGTTTATACCGGTAATTTTAGCCGATCTCCCCAGTACCGGTCTAAACGAATTTCGCTTTAACTGTCTCTTTGCACAAGAGTATTTTACGTCATTGTTTTTTGTTAGCATAACAGCTGTGGTTGCAGCTGTGGGAGGCGCGATGATTAGTCAATTGTTACGTCATGGGGACAATATGTACGCATATACTTGTCAAATCGGCGCGCTTCCCACAGTCGTAATCATGACAGTTGCGATCACAATACTTGCATTAAATGGACGCTAGGAGAATAAACACTATTCTTTGAGTAAGAAATTTCTCATCATGCATTGGTGAAAAAATAATTGGGGTCATTTTAGCCTTCTTCGCATGGACAAAATTTGATCATACGTTCGCCAAACCAATTTACTTCGGCAGTTTGTACGTACCAAGCAGTTAGCAAGCAAACAGTTGTGAAATAAAACGTCAAAACGAGGAGAATTCGCATTGGCCACTAAGAATTGCATCAGCTTCCGACATTGCAGTCTCGCATTCGTTTCGCCTTTCACCATCTTCACTGTCATCGCCGTCGCCGACAAAACCAGACAAATGCGAAAGGCGCAAGCACTTGAGATCTTCCGATACATCAGTGTCGCAGCTATCGCTTTTCATTTCATCCATCGAGAACTGTTCGTCATCGTCAACGTCGATTNTCGCATTCGCATCAGATTGAGCGACGGCGCTTCCGACCTCCAGTCCACTTCTACGCTTCTCGAAGATCGATCTGTCATCATTCTTCGTCAACTTCTTCGCATCAAAGAACGCCTGGAGGCGACAGTTGATGTGCACGACGAGCTGCGCGCAGTTCTCAGCGTCCATCAGTGACAACAATCGACCCCGGACCTCCTCGGGACACTGCTGCGCAATGCGCGCCAAGGATTCTGCGATGCTGCCCGCCTCCGTCCCCGTATCCACTCCGCTATTTCCCGCGTACTCCATTATTCCTTCAGCGCCGTTTCTGAAGGAACAACTCGCCGATTTCAAAGAATAGCCGTCGTCAGCTAAGCAATAAATGCTACCCGCTCTATAGGTGGAGGAGGGCAATACAACGACATTGAGTCGATTTTATGTAGAATACTTGAATCAAAGTCGTATTTAACGCGGTGCTAAAGAATATCCGCGAAGTACACGATATGAAACAGACGTATTGATGCGCACGAATTATCGCGTCAAACACTCGCATACACGATACGCTATAGCAATAAAAATGTTAACGCTTACTTACCAATTAATAGTTCGCCAAATTGTAGCCAATCTTTGCTAAGACATTCCACTGCAACACACTGCACAGTGTAAAATCTCAATGCGTAATTAGAGTTTGTAACAACAGACATACCGCTCGCGGTGTCAGGGCATTCTATCCATTTTATAAACTGTTTCAAAACATCACCGACAATGGACAGGAGATTTATCCGCAGCATTTGATCAAAACGCATTCGCAGCAATAATGGGGAAAAAATAAAAGAAGGCATCGTTGAACACGGCGAATGTTGAGCGTGCGAGATCACTTGAACGTCACATCAGTTGCAAAGTATAACGACGATCGAGTTAATCGCTCTCGTCGGTAGTGTCCCCTTCCATCCGCAAATTCACTAAAAAGCGTTCATAATGTATGCGTTAAGGAATATCAAAGAACACTAGGAAGTACATTAATTACGTTACGCCTTTAGGGGGGAACAGATTGGCAAGAGCCTATTAGGCAATTGTAACCATCTGTCATAAAAAATTGAGAACTAAATACAAAACGTTAATAATACAGTGAAATCCTCCCATTGGCATCGCCCTTGGGATCGGGTAAAATGTAAAGCTATGGAAGTGTGGCGCTAAGAACTTGTGATACAGACAATGAAAGTTCCGTGCAGGCAGGGCACGCGACAGCCAGATGAACTGACCTACCAGAGAGAAAAACAGTTTTGGCACGGTTCGCCCTTCGTAAATGCCTATGTTAGGCAGTGGGGAAGGCGAGAGAGAAGGGAAAAATTGCTAAGTTGTAAAGTCAGAACCAGATAAGTGTACAAGGGCGTGACCCCACTCAAATGTCACTCTAAGATCTGCACAGATAACGTATAGTGCATCGAAACAACGCCTATGTCAATAAAGAGTTTTTCAAACTTGATTACCTTGAAGCTCTATTTAGTGACAATGGATGTTTCATTTACCGTTTCCACTTTAACAAGGGCACTTTCCATGTCAAAAAGGACATTTTCCTAGTCCAATTTATACGAAAGCTGTCCTATTTGATGTGTAAAGTGTTCTTATTGAGCGGAAATGCTGTATAAGTACTCAAATTTAGCTATTTTAAGTATGCGAGCAAAAATCGAGCCAAAATTAGTGCATATAAACAAAAACCAGATTAGTGCTAAAACCTGATAAGTGTACATGTTTTCGTGCCGGGTCGATGTGCACTTATCCAGTTTTGACTAAATGCATGACTGACGATATGACAGCTGCTGTAAATATGTCAGAGATAGTATTCCGGACCAACCCAATGTGACGCTATGGGAAGAATTAACTTTATAGAAATACCTGGACAAAACATATAACGCTTTTTCGGAAACGGTAACAGAGTGCCGCTATGGGAGGAGTTGACTGTACATTAAATATTAACCCAATAGTAACTAATAAATGTCAAATATAGTCAAAATTGCTTCATGATCATAGAGAAGGCCTCAGGAGGCATCGTAGTGCGAAACTGGCGATTTTAAAGGAAGACTGCAAATCTTAACGAGATTTATTGTATTCCAAATATCGTAGGCTAAGAAAATGAATTAAAACGGGCAAGAATTTTCAATTTTTCTTCACGGAATTACAGAAACAGTTATATAGAGCCAGATGAATGCCTTATTGACACAGATAGCGAAATATTTTGTTAATGTCTCGAAAGGTTGACCGAAAAAGTTCGTCCGCGATTATTCACTCTGGGTTAGTGGTACGTATTGCTAATGGAATTTGTTACGTGAACAAATTAAAGCTACTTCACAACGGTTAAATTAGCTGTAAAAGCTAAATAAAGTTCTAGAAGGGGTAACGTGCCGTTTACAGATTTAAAAATTGTTGCAATAGGCATAAAAATATTTTACAGTTTTGTCATTCTTTGAGCACAGTTTAAATTTTGCGCATGAACCTTTCCATAATGGGACCAAACCTCGATTTTTTGGTCCAATGATCGAAAAAGTTTCAGTGCAATCAACACGCATATACTTTCCTACAAAATTCCCGCTAACTTCCTCCTCTGCCGTTTCCTTATAATTTGGCACGAAGCCAAGCCGTAACATAACATTACGCAACGCAATGCGGAGGTAAACGTCGAAAAAGGATGACGAGATCAGTATGCAACCGCAAAGCAGCAACATACTTGGAGAAGCGGGCGCGGCGTTTTCATCGTTGGACCAATCGGCGCCGCAATCGCGGCCATCGGGGCGTTTGCCGGGACATTTGAGCTGCGCGCCATTGACGGCCCGAGTCAGAGTGGCCATGCAATGACGGTGCACGCGGCATTCGCAGCGCGTGCACTGTCCGTGCAAATCCGCGTTCACCACCGGCCACTTGCACAACGGACACTCGTCTGCGTCCAACTGAGTCTTCAAGTACGCCCCCAGCTCCACGATCGCGCGCTGGTGCAGACGCAACACGCCCATATCGTTGTCCTGCAAATATCTACACGTTACATGTGCATAATGTTACAACATCTATATGCTATCATCACTCATATCGTTGTCCTGCAAACATTCATATTTTACTGGAGGCGATATCTATAATCGCAAGCATGTCTAGCCGATTAACAATGGGCTCAGCGGGACACGCATAAATACGACTGCTTAAGTACAGTCAACTGCGTTTATAACGCCTGGCTCTATAACGTCGCGGGCTTTATAACGTCAGTCCTTGGCTGGTCCCGTGTACTATGTTTTGTACAGGGCTAACTGCCTCTATAACGTCGCTATCTTTGTAACGTCAGTCTTTGGCCGGTCCCTTGACCGACGTTATAAAAGCAGTTGACTGTACGTGTATCCTGAACTCTAGATTATTTTACGCTGCAGTAGAGCGCTATAAGGACCCAATTGAACTCTCGCCGCGAGTCGCTGAGACGCATGCAATTACCAAAAATACCATATACATAAAAATTCTGTGCCAGCCGATGTGGATTTTTCGGGGTTTCACTGCGCCTATTTCCTTCGCGACCAACTGAACAAAAGTAAGACAGAAACAAATAAGAGAAACTTACGACAACAATCCAATTGCTGCGCGCCAGACGGTCGATAACAGCCTGAGCACGATCCCTGGACAAGCGGTTGGGTAATTCGACGACCTTGTTGAGTGCTACGATCTGATCGATGGACCCCCGTCCCTCGCCCATTATCACCTCGAGCCACTTGCTCAACAGGCCTACTTCGTCGGGCGATAAGTGAGCAAACTCAGCCAACGACGGCGAATACGCTCGCTGACTCGCCTGAAAATCAGGGAGCATACGGTATCTCGTTGCTAATGTATTCTTTATAAGGGAACTGTGGTCACTTATAGCCGATAATAGTCTAGCGTATATTGTTTTCAGCTACCTATGACAAGTTGGCTGCAAATTATTTATTTCTATTTTAAATAACTTGTCGCTAAGCAACTTGTCATAGATAGCTGAAAACAACATATGGCAGGTTACTTTCACTTACGGCTCACTAGTGTTCTTTAAATAAACGCAGCGCTTATGCTACGCGCAATTATTCCATACATATAATCTCAATCATATTACATCTTCCATTCGTTGGTTTGCTTTGAAATAATAATTCAAAGATCTATTAGACATGTATAAAAATAGACCGTTCATCAAGAAAACGACGGTCAATTTATAACTGTCAAGCGGAGAGTAAAAGAAACGTGACGCAAACACACTTGAAAAATTGCCAAATATGAATATAACTTATCATAATAGTACCAAGAATCTATCAATTCTTTCACCATCACATTAATAAAAACTCAATTGTCAGAGCATTTTCGCAGCGCAAGAAAGAAAACGTCACGACATACCAAGACGAGGTATTCAGTTTGGGCGTCGAAATCGTCGACGGCGCGAATGACTCGGAAGGCGATTACTCGAAGTCGATCGTTGACGAGATTGATAATCTGATCAATAGCCTGCTTACGACTCTCGGATGTGCGGTACTCCGGCAGCCGTGCCGCCTCCCTTTCACCTTCTGAACATTTCATAATATTTCATAATATATCACAATTCTTTGTGAACACTCATTGATCACGCTGTAACGGAGACAGGGGTAAATTGAATTAAGCAGATGAGAGCTTTACAGAGGGGTTGAAGTCAAATTAGAGTAATATAACTGCGTTTTTTATCTTTCTTCGGCCATCACAGCGTTCGAGAAATGAATTAGCATCATATTATGTTCAGCAACGGTTTCAATTCTAGTTCTGAGGCAGAAACAGTCAGAATTCAAATGAAGGGGGAGTTACGGGAATGGAAAATTCATCGTTACAGCCGTGTCGATCACTTACCTCGTAGTGACTGCCGCAGGCTCTGACGGAACAACGCACATGCTTTTTCAGTCTGGTAAGAGAAAAAGAGATTACGTCATGATAATGCAAAACAGAAACGTACCGGCAAAGCACCTTGGTCCATGAGGGACTGCAGAAGGCGCTGATGGGGCTCGCCAAATTTACTCATCAGCGTCTGCAGCGATCGCTCGGTCTGCTGCACTAACGCATTGTCCACTTCAGCAGCACCCGATCGGTTATGCCTCCTCTGTTCTGACATCTTCTCTCGATACTTTTTCACCTTATGAAGCTCATTTCATTGTCAAGGTTTTATTAAGCATAAAACATTCGCGCAGAGTTGAAAAAACGGCTCGTGCTGACGACTACCGTACGCGAGTGCGCATCCCCGCTTGTTTCTCAGCGCGATTATCTGCGTGGTTCAAAGCTACGAACGTGACGTAAAAAATCGAATTCGGTACAAAAACTGTTCATTTTTTCAACTTGAGTATTTTTTGATATTTAGTCCTCAGGTTTGAAGTTAAGGTGGTGCGTGCATCATTAAATTCTCACCCTTCATTTAAGCGCCGCATGTTCGCCATTTATTTCCATTGCTAATAATAACCTGCTAACGACGTTCATTTGCTAAATAATGCCGATAGAAAGAAACTCGCATCCATTTTAATTATCTTTGGGTATTTTCCTGATATTGCATTCATGTGTTAAAATATCGTTTCGCTTCACATCATCATCGTTATAAGGTCTCGAGCATACTTCAAATTTTGATTCTTGGACGCAAAAGTGAACTAATTATCCATGGTAATCGCATGACAAGCTTCACTTGTGGAAAGTTTCAAAGTATGTTCGATACCCAACGGCCATCGATGACCAATATACTTAAGTACAGAGCATGCTTGCGTCACTGTGGACTTGTCGGAATGGAAGTAGGGTGTGCGGAAATGTTCCAGACGGAAGAGTCGAGATTCTCTACAGTCTTGAATATGCCTCGGAGAGTTTGCGCGTCGACGGATTTGCAGGCGAGGGCAAGTAGTTGAGCGAAGTAGAGAGCATCGCAAGATTTGGTGTACTTTGGTTGCGATGACGCGGAGAAGTGGCGTAGCTTTTACTGACTTCCGTCACCGCACTCTTCGTCTTCATCGGTTTGCTCAAATGCAGCAGTTCGCCAAACTTTTCCCGCACCTTCGAGCTCATAATGAACAGCGTAATGGGATTCATAGATGAATAGATATCCATAAGTAATCCGCGAATTTTTTGCAAAATCGTCGCTTGCTGGTCGTTCCCATTATCCATCGCTATGTATGTGAAGAGCATCAGAATAGCGTAGATGAATACCATGCAGAATGCGGAGAAGCCACATACAGCCAACTTAACTTCTGTGTGGTTGGCTGCTGTGTGCGTTTGTGCTGTTGTTGATGATGTTGACGAGGAGATTTTGCGTCTATAAGCCAACGCTTTGTAAAACGCTAGGCAGTAGAGCACTAATACAGTGCAATTGCCCAGAATCATTGCGAACGCCGTGACTGTACCGTAGTAGATCTGCAAGACATAAGATGAATAAAAGTAGTGTTTTATGGTAAAATAACAACTCGGCAAAGGAAATACAGCAATATTCATTGATGTAAGACAGAAACTTTGTACATATCGTTATGGAATCAATATAATATTAAGAATGACCGTGATTGCATGATTAAAATAGTTTCAAAAAATATGATAGAATGAATTCAAATTGCTTTTATGCTTATAAAAAATGTATCCAGCTGTACAAATAGTTTTAAAAGGCATCGCTTGTGCTCGTTGTTCTCGTTAATAGTTTTTCGCTAAGCGGTAACGCTAGTTGCATTTCGTGCTCAAACCTTTACCGTTGCGAGTCCGAAACTCAATTTTCTTGTAAGTGATAAAACATTTTGATTTTAGTTATGTGCAATAGAATAATGATTGTTAAAGTATCAGAAATGTACTCACATTTTCGACGGTTTTGTCAGTAAAGTAGAACGTGACATAATCGGACGCGTTGTTTCTTTCGACATGAACGCCAACGAAGAGAATCGGAGCCACATAGATCGCCGGAATGAGCCAGTGCGCCAATATGCAGTAGAGTACGGTATTTCCGCCCCAAATCTGCAACGCCCTCTTTTCTATGAATATTATACCAGTCATTACTGTCTTCCGCTCGTCTGTTCCTAAATAGTCTATCCTTCTTGAAAATTTGCTGATGGTTTGTTTACGGTTTAGTATGGGGATATTCATAAATTGCGTCATGTTATTTTTCGCCTTTTTCCGATCCATTTACTCTCCTGACTGTCGCATCGCGCCGGGGTCGAGCGACGCCTTCCCTCATTGCTTAAACGTAGGCGTGGTGTCATTGCGTCACGCTTCCGTCAAACGCCTTCTTCCACCCCCTTCCTAAAGCGTTACATTATGTATGAACGTCCCTAATTATTTTCAAGCCAAAAAAGACAGCCAATTCTTTCCTCGGGTCGGCCAGGGATAAGCGTGGTACCATCGATTTGACCCTAATCCTGCAACCCTACTGTTTTAAAAAATTCAGCGAAATTTGACGCATCCGATGGTATACAGCATCTCAGTCAACGCGAAATTGGCCATCGACCATAGCTTTTAATAGTCAGCTTACTGTTGAATAATCCGTCGGTTTCGCAAGTGCCGTGTAGCGATTAGCGGCCAAGTTGAGCATGCCAATCACCTGGGCGGTGGTGAACATCCAAATGATACACATCAGTACTTTTGGCAGCCATCCTTTTGCATACACTAACAGTAAATCGTCAAAGTACCAACCGTAACAGGGCAGCTTAAAGACAAACAGTCCGAAAAACAATTGACCGAAATCGGCGACCGCTTGTGAAATACAAAGGTTGAAAAATTCGCCGCTAAATTCCTTTTTATATTTGCGCAATATGATAACGAACAGCGCGTTAAAGATGATGGATAGCAGGACATAAGTACACTGAACCGCGTCCCACAGGTAAAATGCCATTATTGGATGTCAAGGATAGAGTCCGTAGCAGCGCCGCGTGAGACGTCGTTCCACTTCACTAGAATGAACGTGCGTGATGCCACTTGATTGGGTCTCACAGCCGACGACTGCTATTTATGCTTTCGCTGAAGCGCAACACAGCTTTAATCAAGTGGAAGGCCATTGAATGGGCGTTGTGTCGTATTTCGCATGAAAAATAATTAAGAAAATGCCAAAATGTTTGGCTATGGAACGAGCAAACAGTAAATCCGGGACTTGTGTGGCAGCAAACATTCAATGCTGACTTTTGAACGGGATTAGAGAATGGAAACAAACAGTCAATCAATGAAGATGGTGTGAATGGGGACATGCTCTAAAGCCTTACTGCTATATCCAGCGTGGCACAATAGAAAGCATATATTGAATATTTTCGTTATGTCTCTGTATTCTACAAATCAAATGTGCATTATTTTCGTAGATAATCCTATGCATAAGAAATGTTGTGCTCGGTCATGGCTAAAGCGGTATCTTTTTTTTGCAGCGCAGTCAGTTGACAGAACTATATTTGATGTATGACATTTGCACTCATCTAATTGATGACGAAGCGTTTTATCATTGCTTTGTAAAACATTTATTCTTCTAAGAGGTATGAAATGACTGCGACCGTGATGAATCTACGACTACAATCATAAAAACATAACAACTCAAGAAGTCAATGGAAGGAGAGTGGTACTGTTGCTCTCCACTCAATCGTGTGCTCTGGTTTCGACTGGAAAACTTGCGTGACTACAGTAATCATGCCCTACTTAAAGTTGGTTGGCCGCTATCGGCAAGACGACGAACGAATCCAATTGACGGCCGTATCGCGACTGCTTATGAAGAAGCAGTATAAAGAAAAAGAAAAAAGAAGATGCCAATGACGCAAATCAGAAGACACCACAATCATCATCAAGCTTCTAAACATGGCCATCACACAAGAACCGCTGGAGGTGGCGACGAAAAGAAGAATATCCCTCTAAGGTTTGTCTTCTAATGTCCTGCCGATTATCGCTACTTCGCACTCGTGAACCGAGTTGGAAACCACCTTTTCCATATTCGTGCCTGTGGAGCCTAGGATTAAGTTCGAAAAAGAGGAACTAAATGCGTTTTAACATTTATTGAATATCATTCTGTTTTGTCATGGATGGAAGCGCACGGTTACATTCAGACACTATCATTTGTCTGCGTCATATCGAGCTGCTGCTAAAGATGAGCTAGAGATTTATTAGAAAAGTGTCTAAGACCTAAAATCTCTGCATAAATTTGTCAAGCCAAACTCCGGTAACAAACAAATGATCACTCAAATTGATCATGGTGCACCATTTAGAACGGGAGCGAATCAAGTGGAGCAAAGCTTCAGCGGCGCAGAAATCAGCGGTCTCAGTCTGGTAAACCATCCGGCTTGGCCGGACCTGCCCCAGGGACAAGGAGAGCTCTTCTTCGAATGTGTACTCTTCCTGTATTCCGTCCTCGCACTGTTCCTGCAGTATTTGAATCTGTACAAAACGCTTTGGTGGCTGCCCAATTCCCACTGGCACTACTCTATCGTAAGTTTTGCAGTTATTCGAGTTTTGATTATTTTGGTGAATGTGACCCATTGCCATAAGTCGGAAACTTTATTCGATCTGCTAGGAGAGTATGTTTAAAGTGGCAAGCTTATTTTAAAGCTTCTGGATTTTAATGTAGATGGAAAAAGTTGATTGTGCACTATTGGGAAGCATATGCTAAGCTCTCTTCACAATTCTCTAGTTTTCAAAGTATACTTGATGCTGTGTGAGGGCAGATAGCTAGGGGAAACCGTAATATTTCACATTTATGTTTTTATTTGTGTTCTCAATCCATAATCAGCAAAACAAAGATTTTTATTTTGTATTTCTACATCTCATGCACCCGGAGACGTCGCGTGTTCCTTGCATAAGCACTATCGTGTTCAATAGATAATTATGCAATTATGAAGGAGCAAAATTCCTAATAGACAATTGCCACTAGCCAACTTAGCCGATATCTAGAAATAATCGTACCTAATTAAGCTCGACTTCTTTCGTTCTTTTTCGACGCTTTCTCTCTGCAGAAGTAAAATATGTCGCTGCAATTTGTTTTGTACCATATTTAAAATATCTCTTTTCAGAAAGTCCACCTAATCGATCCGCATTTGCTGTCGTGCGTCGGTCTGCTTTTAGGGTTGCGAGTGACCAAGTGCTTCTGGACAACGGTATAGTTAAATAATTTAGCATTGAGAGGAGTCAAATTCGTTTCCATTTGAGGTAACTGACATGCTGTCGCCCGGGCCGAATGAGAAGGCGCCGTCGTATCTGAAGGTTGTCGAATGGGGATTCGTGAAAATTCCAATGACTGTGGCCGTCATTTCGAGTTTCTTGTTCAGTTTCGTTCGCGTCGTCAACACATTTCCGATCACTTCGCTACTCTATCTCGCCTATCCGTAAGTAACGCTTTTATTCATTGTTTTATAGTTACATTGTGTAGTGTTCAATATTTCGAGAATGCAATGATATAACTATATTGTTCAGTAATGTACCACATGAAAATAAAGAAGGAGGTATTGCGGCTTTTATTTTAAGATTAAGGTACAAAGCAGCGCAATTGAAAGTGATATGATTTACAAAAATAACTTCGCTGTTTCTTAAAATATGGTATGATTAAAAACAATCGCTAGTTCTTCATCCCTTCTGCAGTTATCACTTTACATTTATATAATTTTTACAAAATCGACCCCAGAAGGTTATGACAAAGCGATGCATTTTCCAGCGTGCTGGTGTTCGTATTCCTCTTCTACAACGAACTACTGCAAAAGCTGGGACATTCGGGCAGCAGCCAGCGGTCGGTATCGTTGGTGGACGCCGACTCGGTGGCGCACATGTGCACGCAGTCGCCGCTGCACATTCGCGAGGAGGTCGACGTGCTCGTCGCTGATCTCTTTCTACGCCTGAAACACTGCTTCTTCGCCGCCTTCTCCACTTCCTATCTCGCCGTATATATTCCCTGCGTCTTCGCTCCGGTACGTTAGCGCTTAACTCTTTCGCACGTTATGTTTGATCGAAATTGCGAGCGTAATACGTGGTGAAATTCTCACATAATGTATCGTCATCGATGACAGTAGCTATTGCAGTATGATAGTAGCATGATAGCATGCAAATTGTGAATAGACTACAACATTTTGTATTAAAAATTACTCCTTATTTATGCCGAATTATTATTCTTTTCCATGTGTGTCTGTTCTCCTCTTTTAATATAATGATTGATAAAGATTGATTGTTACATCGAGGATTAATCTACTTTCATGTCTATAATATTGTTGAACCCAATAATATTTCCATATAATGGTTTAGTGTTATAATAGTGACTAAGATATTTTCAATCGCAAAGCGCATTTTAGGCGACGCTAGATGTGGACAAGTGGTGGTGTGGCGAGATGGTGTTAGTCGTGGCGTTGACGTCGTTCGGGCTGTACATGACGTATTTATTGCCGACCAACTATTGCGATTTGCTGCACCGAAGCGCATCGCATTTGGGCGCCTGGGAAGCGGTCGATAAATCCTCGCCGGTTTTGCATATGCCGCACCCATCGTAAGTATTATTTGTCTTGACTATTTTTATTCTTTAGGCAAAAGTTTCCGATCATTGAGAAGAAATCTTAGATAGAATAAAGCTAACTGCTGCAAGCGTCGGTAGCGCTTATTTCTATCAATTTACGCACGATAAAATCACGAAACGAATATCATTCTATGGTGAAAAATAGTGTTCAAGTACCGAAAAGCGAGTTCATCTTTGCCAACTACGGTGCCTGGCGAGATTTTTTGTTACTGATTTTAAAATATTGACTCACGAATACTATTTGGTTATTTTTGTTTGTTTTTGCGTATTTTGAATTAAACTCATTTCAGTTGGTCGGAAAGTGAGACATTGTGGCCCGAAGGCACCATTGTGAAACACGGCCGGAGTCTGTACAAGGCAAGAGGGGCGACGACGGTTGCTGCCGAGCCCGGCAATAACGACCACCTTCGCTTTTTCGTGAGTTTCAGTCGATTATTTAGCATAACACACCCAATCGCTTGTAAGAAAGTAGCGGCGGATGAAACGAAATTTCGGGAATGGCGGTTGTTTTAGATAAGAAGATTTAGGACCAATGCTTGATAGTTTTGCTCCAGTGGTAGTGTTGCTAAGATATCAGTATTTTCTGTCTTGTTGTGCCACTAATGGAAGTCTGGAGGTAAGAGAAGTCCATGAGATTCGGAGTCGGGCAGGTCAACAGCACTATTATGGAGGTTCTTTCCTTTTTCTCATTTTCTGTCAAGGCACGCACAGTCGCTTGAGAGCGGTTTAAAACTAAATTAAAGTAATTAAAATGGCATTTTCTGGCAAATAATTGAGTTGCTATTTCATGATCGTCTACTTTTTTTAATTACCTTTATGCTGCAGTGTTTATATACGATATGTATATGCGTATTCCAGACGATAGCCGGCGATCCACTGACGATCATCCACGGGATGTGCCTGTTCCAGTGCTTTCTGATCGTCGCCCAGTTCCTCATGCTCATCCACACCGTCGACTGGCAGCACATCGTCACCCTCGTCCTCCTACTGTTCGCCAACTATTTATTATTGGCCAAAGTATTCAAAGACAAAATCATCATTGGACGAATCTATCACCCCTCGCCAGAGGACGAGGCGCTTATGAGGTCGTTTGGTAATCAATAATTGTTGTGCTTTCGTGCCGGAGATATTCGAAAATTTCCCCCTCCTCCCCTTTCTTCCGATAGGAATGCAGCAAGAAGGTTTTGCGAGTCGTATTTTCGCGACTGTGTGGTGAATGGAACAGTCGCATATCCTTGTATGTATAAAAGTTTGAGGTCGGTCAGGACATTTTACGCCGACGTTGCGATGAGGCCGAAATCTCATACTGACCCTGATAATTTGTTGGCATAAATTAATTCATTTAACAGTAATACGGGGGAGTTGCGCATTCCGATAACCCCTTCCCCCACCTGATACCCATTAGCCATAATTGGCAATTGGTTCACTTTGCTAGGGACACGTCAAAAGTCAGCCATCCTGACGCGTTTTCGGCTATTTCCGGTTGCAGCGGGCCAAGTGCTCGTTCACTGTGATAATCTCAAAAGATGTTATGATTGTATTTATTTTGATGCTGAT
>NIUQ01001412.1:0-30991 GCA_002796945.1 Plectus sambesii | reverse complement strand
CACTCATTTCTATTTACTTTTGTAGGGGCGCGGATTTTAGTACTGGGCACAATACTCGATGCAAACAAGAGACGACTAAAGTACAGCTTTTTCATTTTGTGTTTTGCACACGGCGAGTTGAACAAGCCCCGTTTATTCATTCCCATACAATGCCGCAACCGATCGGAGATACGGGCACTTGGGGTAAACGAGAACCATACACTATGGATCGGACGTTGGTAGCCAGTAGGTTGGCATGATTGAGTGCCAGAGGACATGCAAGAATGTCACCTATCAGTTGAAATCTTACGATCTAGCGCATAGCATGTCAACAAGATTGCGTATGACGGGTAGTGGAAGCATGTAAATGTTCCTATGCCACTACTTAGTAGGACACATACGCTCAGCAGTTGCGCATCCCTCATTTTCCTGAATCAATACGAGGTTACAGTGAAAACTTGAGCAGAGGTGAAAGGTCAAAAAAGAGGCAGCAGCGAAAAGCAGAAGTTGTTTCTTCTGAGAAAGAACGAGAAGTTTTCGAAAGAGTCAGATTAATGAATCTGAAATTATGAAAAGAAACGAGTGTTCGCGGTGTTGCTATTGTCCTCTCACTGTTTCGCGCTCTTGTATTGTTATTGAACGTAGTAGTCACGCGGCTTCATTTGTGCATATTATGTCTATGTTTGTTGTGCTAGGTGTAGGATAGGACTTTAGTGGTGTTGTACTACCTCGTCGAGAGTATTTATTCTGGCCCATTTTCAACCCAGTGTTATTTTCTTAAATTCAGCTTCAAAAGCTGCGGTATCCATATGATCAAACAAGGTACTATTCGGTTAGGGTAGCGTCATTCAGTTAGCATCATTGGATATTCCCAAGAGAGTTATCGCGTAGGGAATCATCTTTTCGGCTTTATGTTCACTTATTTCCTCTCACATTATGTCTTTTAAATTGCCGTAGCGAGCAGAGAAAAGAGCGAGCGAGATATTCAAAAGTGACTAGGAACGCTGTTACGTGAACAAAGTGAGTTGACATCATCAGTATGAAAAGGAACAAAAACAACCTCACCATTAATCACAAACAGATAATTCAATGGGCGCTGCCGCACTGAATAGACAGTAAGAGATTCACTCAAATAGCTTCATTGAGTTGTTAAAAGTTTAAAATGCTTGGTTCGGGGCATTTCTTTCTCTTCCTTTATTTATTAGAAACATGCTGACATTTCGAATAAAGCGTAAAGCATATGACGATCGTCTTGTATACTTGTTTCCCTTTCCTCTCAATGGCTCATTCACCCGCCTCTCGGCTGTGCGAAACGTAAGACGAGGAAATCGCAATAGAGCTGTACTCGGGTTGTCAAAGGCGGACTGGAGGTAAACTCCGTTCCAACAAAGTGGATAGACATGAGAGGCGCAAACGAACGGAAGGCAGAGAGAGGCGGCACAAAGAGTGCAATAGGCCGGACCGACCCGTAAACCCTCGAGAACTGGCGACGGGCTCGTGGTGCCCTGTTGGACTTGTTGTTTGCTCATCTGTCAGACTGCAGAGCAGCAAACCACAACCGGTCCTTCCCGCTATATCGCGCTCCACTCTCCGTTCATTGCACGGCCACCTATTCCTCTCTAAATATCATCTGCGCTTGCTTTCGGGTTGTTTTGACTTTTCTAAGGTGAAGCTGAATGGATTCGTTTGTTTCTCAGCCATTTTTTCTCTTTTCTTTTGGAGAATGCGATTTGAAGAAGCTGGAAGTATTGCGGCGCCATCGCTAGAAAAGTGACTCTGACGCTTGTTAGACTCGCGGCGTTGCATTGCGAAATAGACGGATTAGCTTACTGCTCGACCTCAGCTGTTGTCCTATTCTTCATCGGAATGAGACTTTCGCTTGTGCTTATAATCTGCTTACCGGAAAAAAGAAAGTTCCCTAGCGTTTGTCCCGCTGAATCGCAGGGTCCGCTTTTTCGGGTCCTCCAAGGAAGGCCCTTATCGTTACGACACGTGCTCTTCCGGTCGGCCGTCGAATGCCTGACACCGGGAGCCCAATCAGAGACTGGGACTTAGTTGCCAACCGCGGTGGGGAAACGAACCAGTGTGCGTCCACCCTATGACGCGTTAATGAGCTAGCGCATTAACCACTGGACCACCGCGGCGGCTTGTAATCTGCTTACCGGGTTTTCTCGAAATTACGCCCCGGGGCGCTGACGAAAAAAACGTGCTTTTTAGTGGTCACGTGAAATTCAAAATTGCGCCCCGGGGCTTAATTTCGCGAAATGCTTAGAAACGTACTGATACGTAATATTTTTGTATTACTATCACCAGATACTGTTTTACCGAAGCAAAGCCACATTAAACAGTGAAAGTCGGCCATATTCAAGTGAAATTGCAATTAAATGCAATTTTACACGTATATCTATTAATATACCAAGGCAAAATTTCAAGAAAAGATAGCTCAAACGGTACTATTTTTTGAGGTCGAACAAACACTTTTTAACTCCGAAATTACGCCCCGGGGCTAAATATCGAGAAGACTTTCAAATTTACGCCCCCCGGGGCGTAATTTTGGGGGGCCTAATTTCGAGAAAACCCGGTTTGCGCCTTTCATGGGTAGACTGCTTTACTCCTCGGCTGTTTTCATTTTGCTCAACAGGATGACATTCCGTTTATTTATTAAACATGCTTGCATTGTTTGAGTCATTGCCTTTAGTCATGCTTAAGTGCCGGTCGCAATGCGTAGGCTAAAGCAAATACTGATAGGTCACTAGAGCGGAAAATTTCGTCATTCAGTTGTCCGCGTGCGCGCAGATTTTCGTCATACAGTCTGGAGTTATATGACAAAATTAGTCAAAATATTTGATTTGTTGTCAAAGTTATGTGAGACAAATATTTTTCAGTTGTTAAGTGTATTGCGACCGCCGTTTGATGAGCGCTGAAATTTACGCTTACAGTTAACAGCTGTAGTAATTTAATTTTTCAACGCGCTTCTTTTGGGAGAATACATTTTGCGTGATTAAATCGAAATGGAGATTATCTTGTACTTAAATTCACAGATCTGGATGCAGTTGGCGTGGCGACATCTCTGAATTCCCCATTGTAACTTGAAAACTGGTTTGCTTTTTTAATCTGGCGCGGCGAAATTTGCAGCATGATCGATTCACCCCCTTCATTACACAGGGCAGATGATAAAATGGTATGCCATCAATCTTGGGCTGTCAGAACGTTTTCACGTCTCGCCGCAACCCGCTCTTTGTTTATTATCGTACACTTGTCTGCAGTGCGACAAGATTTGAGTAGTGGAAGGCGAAGGGAGTGAAGAGAGTGGGAGACTTTTAGCTGGTTGCCATGTGTCCTGCTTGTTTTAGTTGATGAATAGTTTGAGCCGATTTCATATATTCATAATACTGATCAACTGCAGTTAGGTGGGGACTATTTTGAATAAGTATCGATTGTATGGCTTTACTTATTATTAGCTCATTCTTATTATATAATGATCCATCTGAAACTATCATATGAGCAACCAAACGTACGTGATAATATGATTAGTGAAGAGATAGCGCGCCCTTCTTCGCATAAAGCAAACATGTGATCGTGCCGTTTATCGCAGAAAAGCTTTTATTTGCTATTCCTGTTGTGTGCGTAGCATGCTTAAAAATGTGAACACTGTCAGCATAGGTTTCGCTTTTTGGGTGCTGATTAATCTGCAGACATACCCTTGCATTAATGTTCTTACCCATTTTTTAAGTTCTCTATTATTTCAGCGATTTCAAAGAATGGTTTCAATTTGGAATTTCCCTCATTCGCACGCGCCCAGTGTAGACAATCATAATTGAAACTTATTTCATACAAGCATATTTAATTTAAAGACGAATGCATGAACAAGCTCGAGTGCGCCGCGTACTTAACTGAAAATCGATATTTATCGTATGTAAACTATTCCAATTGAATTATCCTACTGAATTCAGTCAAGGGCCTCGCGAATACTCCGTTGCACCGTCGACATTTATTGATTGCCTATATAACGCTGTGATACGAAAATTTAGCGTCTAGTCATTCTCACCACGCAGTGGTTATAACAAGAATTGCTATTCAATCACAGCGTTCGTCATGCGTGCAATTGCTCGCTAGTTGTACGCCGGGCGATTTCAGTGGGATTGCCACCGCAGTGGTGGCCGGGCGGGGTGTTACTCGCTCGGGTTAGGTTGCGCTATCGCCAGCATGCGGTTTCCACCAGTTTTCATCTACCTGCAAATGGGAGACGCGCGCATTCACTCTGATACGTTGATGTATTGGCACAAGGCAGCACTCGACGTGTATGTGCGCGTTTACTTTCGCGCGCCTCTACAAAGAAAAGTGCTGCCGTCGTGTAGAGTGCCCTTATTTGCGTTGTGTCGTCCAGCAAGGTCACGTCACATTTCATCTCGCCTCTGACTCCGTGTGGACTCTTTTCCGAGTTATTCTTTGCTAGAATGAATGAATCTGCTAGGGTTGGTTACGTTCCGTTTTAGGTTTTCTTTAGGGGTAGAGAAACGTCGAAATGTAAAATAAGTTTTGAATTTCAAACAATTAATCATGAGACTTGGAAAAATTACTTCAAGACGATTCCTTTGTATGTTTAGATGGTGTTCAAAGATAGCTTATTTTTATATTTTAAGTTCGAATAGTGCAAAAAGTTGTTTATTTCGACGCTCTTCAGGTGATGCGAAAATTGTTTTGACTAGTTAGGGAACTGTAATCGAACAGAAAACGTATGATAGTTGTATATTGAGGCATAGGCCGTGTTAATAATTGCAAAAATATATCTTTTATTCGCCATGTTGAGGAATTGATTGCTTAAGATAGTTTTATGCATTTGAGAAAAGATGTTTGAAATGTTCATATGCTCTTTGTTGTGAAAGTATAGAACAGAGTAGTCAAAAACATGGTATCGAATAACGCGGCTATTTTGGAAGTATAAACACGGCCTCAAGGGAGCGATTGCGATAGGTCGCGTTGCGTTTTTTAAATATGGCGGTTCGCAGTGATTTTTAGTTCAGCTTTACAAATGGGACATACAGGGTGTCTGAGAAGAAATTAGCCGTCCCCTCAGCCAAGTTAATTCTGTGGATGGCTAATTACTTCTGAAACATCCTGTATATCACTTCGTTCTGATGGAATGTTTCGCAATTTTCAGGTTGATTAGTAAAGCGTTGCGCGAGGTTAGTGAATGAGATGAAAGAAAAGACGGTTAAATGCGCCGATTGCACCGAATCGGTGCCCGAGGTGGACGCCTGGTGGTGCCGCGACTGCGTCAAGTCCCTTTGCAAGTGAGTTGCATGGTTAACGCGGTTGTTACATTGCTGTGGCGTACAAAATTTGGTTGTAAGAGGTCGTTGCATAGCTGCAACCTTTTTTACCGTATCTAGCAACAGAGCACGCGGCAAACTCTATCACCCTCTATGAATATCATTCATTCAAAGTCCATGTGCTCATAGGCATCTTAATTTTACATTACTTTGCACAAATATCGCTGCGAAATTCAAAAAAGGTTGTAAGGGCTCCTGCGGCGTGCGATCGAATCAAACCGATCGCACGCCGCAACTATTTAACGACCACTTTAATATACTTATACTCCCGATGTTGCAGTCAGCTATTAACGATAACGACTAGTTGGCAAGCTTTGTGCTATGCGTCGCCAAGTTTAACGTTTCCCCATGTTTATGGCAGACTTTCTTTGCTTGATATAGTAAAGCGACTGCCTTTTAGCTTCATAGCGCTTCACACAGACTGCGAATGATAAAGTAGCATCGAATTCTATGCCGTTCATTCGACGAAGCATTTAAACGCAAATTCTGCAGTTAGATGCATTGCTGTGCTGAAACTAAAGTACAGTGGACCGCGGGTATAAGTATGGAACACGGAGTTGCATCAATTGCGGTTAAATCACGCGCAGTTCTAGCACAACTTGTCCACTCTTGCTTGATATGTTGCTGTTATAAATTCGTAGTAAGCTCTTGACGGAATGCTGAGTATTTTTGATAAATTTTTGTTAAAGCACATTTATTTGCGCATAAAACATCTGTACAAATACCAAGAATGTCTGAATATGCCTATAATTACGCAACAGAAGCTATAAGCAAATTATGTAATGACAATAACGAGGCGTAATGAAATAAGTAAAAAATGAATAGCACTATATTGATATGAATAAGTATAAGTGGACCAGTTAAGTTCAGATAGTTTGTTGATTTTTTAAGTAAAGCAGAATGGAACAGCGATTCAGAGTTCGCTAAAATGTGTAGCAATGTGGAGGAGTTCTGTACTAAAGCATAGCGAGACACCAATTTTGCACGTCGTCCGAGTGTTTGTTTGAGGGCTTAGGCCGTCTTGCGCTTTTCTTATGCGATCTTATTGAAACAATTTTTTGCCAAGAGAGTTTGCCACTGGCCAAAGTTATCAATACGCGCAAATGTAAAAGTGTTTTTATCGACGTTTGTTGTATGGTGGAATTTTTATAAGTACAGGATCAGTCAAGTGACGCTGTTTATCCAACTTCCGTTTTCCATATATTGCGTGTTGAACGAATTCCGATAATGGCAGCGTTTGATTAGATCCCGAGGTGTTGCGTTTATCTGGGTTTTGCTGTATGGATTATTAGCGTTTTAATAAGAATGTGTTTGTATCCGTTTGTTTTCAGAGCCTGCAACCTTGTTAAAGGTCACACGGAGCACCGAAGTCGCAAATGGGAAAAAATTGAAATTCTGAATACTTGCGCGCAGGTAAGACGTCAAACCAACTTGAAGCAATAGATTTTGCGAAAGTGCGAAAGAAATTAATAATATATTCTTCGTAATGGGTATGACGAGCTCATTACGATGTTCTTTCCTGAATTATGTTTACTCGGCAGATGGTAGTGAGTTCAAATTTAGCGTCGAAGGTCTGTACTGTCGATAGACCTGAAACAATAGACCCTGAATTTATATTTTTTGCACCACTTTGAGGGAGATTTTAGTTTATATTTTAGTTCTGTCTGGAAAAATTTGCAGCTGACTAGGATTATTGATGAAAATTATATTTCCTTGTTGAGCTCGTTGATTGAATCAAGTTTTATCTAATAACATTTTTGCATGAGTTAATGACCTGAGGAAATCGCGATATTAAAACACTTTGTAGATTCGGTAAAAGATTCTTTCGATATTACACCGTCGTCACTTCCCGCATTTATCGAGCCGTATATGAGAGAGTTTTGGCTAACCCACACTAAACGAATTTCGAAAATTAATTACAAAAGCACTATCCCAAATGAGCATTGCTTAAGTGCTGAATGAACTGTACTCTATCAGCTTGTTTGCAGGCGTTGGAGTCGCGTTGTTCACTGCGCTCGAAGGAGGCGGCCGATGAGGAGATTGCCATTAAGGAATTTGTCGCCGAAGTGGAGGCGATTCTCGTTCGCAAAGTTCATCGCAGACTCGAGGCGGTCAACGAACGCGATCGGCTGATTATCAGTCGATTGAATAGGGCAAGTTGCTTTCAATTGAGTTGCGCGAGATATTGCTGATTGGTTAGTTGTTATTCCGCAACAAGCTTATGTCTTTTTTTCAGCGCTTTTGTTATAAAGCTCGCTGCTTAGTGGGTGAATATTTTGTACTGATGAGCCGAGATCTAACGAGTTATAAATCACCTTAGTTGGGTGCAATAAGCACACCAGAGCAATCCCTCAAGCCTCCATCTGGTTAAATTGCAGAATTACGGATCAAATGATGCCCGCACGTTGCGAATCATTGTCGACACAACCTATAGGGGAAACTTTTCGATCAGTAACGAGCGTCAAGACCAAATACCGTAGAACGCCAAATTTAGTCTATCTTTAGCACGCAGTACGTCAAGGATAGTCTCAGGAAAGACTCTTGTGCCGTTACTGAGTAAAAAATGTTCCCTATATACCGCTGTGAATGAGTTGAATTGTAGAATGAGATTTTATGGCGGAATTTCAGAGTAGAAAACTTTTCCATTGCAGGCGCTGGGCGAAATGGACCAGCAGCATAAGAAGGAGGGGTGCTCGTCGCCGATTTACCACGTGCCGTCACCCAACGGTCCCGCCTGGAAACAGTACGACAGTAGCGACAATAATCGCGTGGAAATGCTCGTCACTGAGGCCGCCGCCATTGTCAATTTAACTGGCTATGATATCAAGGTAAGTTAGCGTATCAATAATGCCACTTTTGGTATTCGCGCCTTTATTCTGATATATGCAATAAGAACGTGCCCAAAGCAGCTAAATGACCTTTACAGTTTATAGCCGAAAATTTTCGATGCGCAATACAAGAAGTTTTAAATTGAATTTTGCAAATTGCTTCGAAAGTGGATAGCGCTTCTTTGTGTGAATTTACGCACGTAAAAACGAAGAAATGACTAACATTATTGGTGGAAAGCGAGCTCATCTTTGCCAAATACGGTGCCTGGTGAGCTTTCGCGCTACTGATCGAAATATGACGATTATACGAACATTGCGTAAAGTTGGACATACTGTAGGGGTATAAATTATTGGGTGGTACTTAATTTGGGTGAATTGGGTGGTCTGGCCGACCACCCAAATTAAATACCACCCAATACAGTCCAGTCATCAATGTCTTTCAATTATCACTGAGTCAGACCGATCAGTCACCCAAATTAAGTACCACCCAATTGGTCGAACGGACCAGTCACCCAAATTAAGTACCACCCAATATTTCTACCCCTACAGTAAGCTGAGGTAGACGATATGAAAGCAGGCGGACGGAGGAACTTTTGCAGCCGTACGAACTTTTGCAGCCGTACGTATCAATAACTACCACGAACGAAAGCACGCCTTCGCTGACTCGCCAGCAGCATTCGTTCGCCGTTCTGCCGGATGCATTCACGGCGGAGCGATTCGCGCGCATCATCCTCGAGTCGTCCAATGTGAGACATCGCATCGGCAGTCTTTCCAACGGCTCGCCCGCCCCCAACGGCGACGGACTTCATATGGCGCCCATCGCCGAGGACGAGACGAGGTCGGCTTCGTTCTTCTTTAAATTGTTTATCATTTAATTGCGTGAGATGACAATTCGCGACACGACAATTCGCGACATAGAACCATTTTTAAGCATTATCATTCCATACCTTATCTTTTTCAATTACCTTTGCGCTCATTGTATTCCCATTGAATATGAGAAGAGAATTGAAACGAAAAATGTGATTAAGACTTCATAATTTAAGAATATATTGCATGTTTATAACGGAAACGCCATTTTCGGGAAATTTGGAGAATTGGAACGCTTTATTACTTGGTTATGCCCGAAAGACCTAATGTTTCAGCGGCTAGGCATACGTATATGCCTTAGCAATCATGACATTTTATTTGCAATTTCAAAAAAGGTTACAATCAATTATTATTGCATCAAAAATAATGACGATTACAAAATGTCGCGAATTGTCGTGTCGCGAATTGTCCAAATCCCATTTAATTTTTAGATCGTTCTGTCGCTAAAACGTTTATTTTTTAATCGCTTGATCGTTTAATCGTTTATTTTTAATTATTTAATCCCACTGTTTTTTGCTTTCCCTTCATGTTTTCGGTTTTTCGAGGAGCGTTCAAACAGTTTCTTAATATTCATAAGCGCAGCACAGCCGATGCAAATGTAATCCGTAATTTTTCAACATAGTCACCGTCTATCAATAAGCACTTGTCCATTCTCTTCCTCGAGCTCTGAAGGCCTTATCTATAGAAGGGTGAATACGAAACTGCCAAGACAAACTAGCGATACAAATATTTGAGAAAATTTTGAACGCCTCTTGTATACTATTCTCACTTAAATAAGGACGCTCTCATATTCGAAGAGAACATTTCCCTAGTCAAATCAATATAAAAGATGTCCCGTTTGGGTCGGAACGCGCCCTTATTCAAGCGAAAACGGTATAAATATTATATCTATGCAACAAATATGTCGATGCGTCTCGCACGTAGGTCTACTGTACTCATAGCGCTCGTTTGAATACGATAGATCGCATTTGTATGATCAGCATTAAATTCAGACGCGAAGCATGATCACTTACATGCTTCAAACCTATTTTTAGCGCTACTGTGCCTGACGCGCAATTGAGAATTTTGAGAACTTAATTAATGATTTCTGTCCGCGTTAGACAGTCCCTGGCCCATATAGATTATATTCTGGTAGTCCGCCATTTTCTTGCATAGCTTCCTTCGATTTAATGCTGGACTCGGATTTAGCACAGGAGTATCTAAATGATTATATCTTTTTCAAGTACGATACTTGGCAAGATTTCTTGTTTGGACCCACAAATTTTTACTACAAAATGTCCCTGCGAGCGCAGGTCGGTACACAGAAGAGGTAGTAAACGTGAATAGCTTTCAGTGAGGTGTGGAATAAAAGTCTTCCGCCGCTGTTTGATAGTCACGTCTTGCGTAGTCTTCTGATTCGCACTCCTCGGTCCCTTTCACCAGCTGGGTAAGACGCAATCGGACGGCATGTTGGCAGTTGTCCAACTCTCCCTCCCCCCCCCATTATTTCCACGCATGCGATTGTTCATAGAAAGTGTGCTAACATGTTGCGCAGTAATGCGATATTCGAACATGATTTAGTAATATCGCCGTCTGCATGAGAATTGTCTGATTTGCACGGATTTATAACATTAAGATGTGTTAGTACAGTCGAGAAATGCAAAGGATCAGTTATGATGTGGGCATGGCGAATTTCCCCGCAGACGTCACAAATGAACCTTTGCTGTGCTTCCATCCACGAATCTTTCATCAGTTTTATCTGCGATATTTTTAATTTAAGCATGATTATAACGTTGGACCCACAACATGTTGTATCAGATTTATAATTGTATGTCAAAGTTTCATCTAATGTCCGCCTTGCTTCCTCTTTCCCACCACTGCCCCCTTCGTATCAGTGTTGGTTATCTTCCGGACGGGATTTTAATTTCTTGAAACTGAAATTATATTTGTTAGTTTCTAAATGTATTTAGTTCGTGTACACTATTTTGATCAATTGGAATGGTGCAAAATACCAAAACTTATGCGTTTGACAATAGAAATTTCAATATGTCTCAAGATACATATTGATAAAATGCATGTGAAATGAAATAATGATAAAAATGACAATGTTACAATTTGGACGAAGAGTAGTAATATACGATGACACATTTTAGGCTGCTCTAGCCAGTATTATGAACGTAGCGAGCTCAATTGAATAAAATTGCACAGTTTGCACTTTGTCTTTCCTTGTGCACATTGCACTCTTCCCCGTAAACCCTATTGAAATTTCCAATTCTCTAACGACTGCTCCGAATATGCATTGCATTTCATCATAATTTGTCATTCTTGTATTCCATTTCGTCAGTCTTATGTAGTTTCGGTACTATTGCATCCAATTAGAACGCTAGGTTGACAAAATTAAATGCTTGCGAAATCAAATTCAGAGATGACGAAATTGAGTGCAAGAGTGAAAAATTATGATGAAGGGCGGTGTAAAGCAAGGGTACGTAGACGATACGCCCCATCCGGCCGGATTGCGTTATTGCACGCCACACGCGCTAGCACAGGATACCGTAGTAAATCAATGCGTGTGCGTGTAGCTTGTCCGGACGTATACCGGCCGGATGGGGCGTATCGTTCCCGTACGAAAGCAAGATAGTTGTTGCAAATCAGGCTAATATGCGCGTTTCCTACTTCAGGGAAATGAGAGAGACCCAGCATCAGGGGCCGTCGACGTCGACGCCGATTGCCCAAGACTCGGCGGATGAAGGAAAGACCATTCTGCGTTATCCGCTCGAACCGTTCGTTCATGTCGAAAGATCCAATGACGGCCGCTCCAGTGAGGACGTATCCATCGATGGCCTTGATCACGTAAGTGTTATGGAGTATGGGTTGTTGACTAATATATGCACCGCGATATCAGATCGTACGGATTTCTTTGAAGAAGGTAATTAGTAATAACAGACATCAGACGATTCTGATAGATCGACTGGGTTCCTTAATGCTCTTTAAGTACATATACATTATCCTCATGTAAAGATTAAAGCTTAGATAAAAGAGAAAAATGCTCTGAAAAATAAGAAAAGTGGCTAAGAAAAAAGGCACAAGAAAGTGAACCTATTAGCATTTTTCACTTTGATCTTTTCTGACAATGGTTGTAAATATTAAATTTTCTTTGCAGAATGATAGCGCCAATCTTTCCTCAGCACCAGTCGACTACATATCGCTGAACGCTACGGGGGCTTCGATCGCATCGTCTGTTCCCAGTCCCGACAGCGTTGCTGAAGGAGACTTGCCGGTCAGTTAGGCGTCCAACCAACTTCAATACATTCTAGAATTTATCTGAAATCCAAAATGACAAACTCAGCGGATTTTATGCTTTAATTCAGTTAGAAATGACAGAAATAACTTTCGAAAAAAACCCGAAGAAATATGTCTAGTCAAAAATTTTCGATCTGTACACAAGAAATCGAGCAAGACACCCTAGTTGGCAAAGATGAGCTCGCTTTTCGGTGCTTGAACATTCTTTTCACCGAGAACGACAGTCATTTCTTGTTGTTCACTTGAGTGAATTGATTGATATTGAGAGGCGCTATCGACTTTCGAAGCAGTTTGCTTCATTCAATCTTAGATTTCTTGATACTGATCGAAACATTTTGACTATAAATTGTGGAACATTGGTTCAGAACACGTCGCGTCGTTCGTCAGCCACGCCAACGCAGCGTCGACCAGGAACGGGCGCGGGATTGGACGACAGCGCGCTGGACAACATCTCCACGTCGACTGAGAAGACGGACAGTACTCGTCTCAATATTCTCTCTTTCCACTTCGGAACTGAATATCTCACCCGTCCTATTGACGTCTGCGCCCTTCCCGGCAATCGACTCGCTGTTTCCGACAGTTGCGGCGGTACGAATGTTTTAATTATATATTCTATAATGTAACCTCAATTTATAATTTCTTAGTATGCTTTAATCGCAGTTTAAGTAATATTTATTTGCCACGCTGAGATTTTTGCCCTTTTTGAAAGTTGACACGAAATGACTGTGAGGACAAAAGGCGGCGCAGAAAGTATTGCTTTTTGTTACGCGCATTGAGATTCATCAATTTTAATTTATTCACAAGAAACTTGGGATGCTTATACCCGTTCGTTACGCGCATGTCAAGCTAAAATTTCAGCCAAATTCATTCGTTCATTCAAAGCATGTGATGCAATTTCGACAATGTTAAATTTTGAAAGTACAGTCGACCGCACGGAAACGAGTCGCACCAGTACCGTATCGTTTAGCACAAAAATTCAATTTTAATTTTAAGTAAGCAGGCAACGTACATAATTGGCATGGTTACTTACAAAATTTATGATGGCTTGCCCAAAAAATATCATAGATCCTGTAAGTAACCATGCCAGTTATGTACCTTACCTGCTTACTTTAAAAATGAACTTGAATTTATAAGTTACAGATTACGGTACTGGTGCGACTCACTTCCGTGCGGCTGACTGTACTTAATTTCGACAATATTATTCTCGCTAACGGTCGCAACTGCCGAGTCCATTTCAAATCCTGCGAATCATGCTCATCTTGAATTTTCATCTATGTATGATACTCGGAATAGCCACTTGAAGCAAGTGTCGCAGTGGAACACTTTGTAAAAATATCAGTTGATTGCAGGGGTGTACATAACTTCAAATACGGGCGAGGTACTGCAGCAGCTGTCGACGGACAACGGCTCGGCCAGCTCGCTGTTTCTGAACTCGGCCGATCGCTCGCTGCTCGTCAGCGTCATGCACAAACAGGCTCGCTCCGTCTACGCTTTTGACATCGACAACCAATTCGTCAGAAAGGAGGCAAGCTTATTGTTACAGCGCACCTGTCCTTTCTCACTGTCGTTCAAAATGTCACTTAATTTACCGTTAACCTATTAAATTCTTTGTACAGTGAAACCCGGATAAGTGCACATCGATCCGGCAAGAAAATTGTGTGCCCTTAGCCGGGTTGTGCACTTATCCGGTTTGGGATCATGTACAAAACATAGGGCGAAAAATGTTCGGGACAAAGAAAAGTTTCCGAAACTTGTGCACTTATCCGGGTTTCACTGTATTACAATTTCATCAGTACTAGTGCGCAATGATCAATTTGCGCTAAAACGATTTCTTAGCGTGAAGCGATATATGTAATCGTTACCCCTCACAGATGCGATTATGCATGTTGTTTATTTTCAAATTTGGCGCGTTTCAGACGTTGGCGTGTCCGAACGAACCGCGCATTGAGGCGAGTCGAACGCGGTGGTTGGCTGTGGGCGCTCGCGGCGAGATCTTCCTCGCGTCCGGCGACAATCAGCGATCGGCTATTTGGAAGTACAGTCGAGCCCAGCAGGTAACGTACAGTCCCTTATATAAACGCAAAGTGGACGACGACTTTGTCTGAATATTGTAGGGGTAGAAATTATTCGGTGGTATTTAATTTCGGTGATTTCGGTGGTTCGGACGACCACCGAAATGAATTACCACCGAATATTTCTAACCCTACAGTACCCTTACTTTTCGCGCCTAGCTTTATTATGTGGGATGGAGCATTTACTTTTTTCGCTGCTTTGCAATTAGAAACTTATTAGTGGACTGCTTGGGTTCGGGGACAAGGTACCCCCCACGTGACCAAATCGGTCACAGAGCAGCCTTGTAGCAGCTTGGTCTTGACACGATCGTGGGTTAAAGAGCATGATATGTGACGCCTCTGCAGCCGGTTTGGTCACGTGGGGGGGTACCTTGTCCAAACACGGACTGCTTGAGTACTCGCTTAGTTGTCTCGCGAGTAGACTCATTTGGAATGTTTCGTGCGCATTGGTGGGTTAACTGTCAGAGATGATATGGAGGCGCGAATGGAATGCGATAGTATGACAAAGGCGCAGCATTCAGTTCGCTTACATGAGCCATTTTTTTATTTTCCTAACTCTCCTCACCATGGTGATCGTCAAGCGCGCCACATCGGCGTGCGCGTAAACTTCTAAAAGCATTCCCTTAGCGTCCTGCTGCAATACCAAATATTACCTACAGGACCGTTGAATAAGAAACAATCGCGACACTGTGAAATAAGACAAAGATGATAATGATAAGAAATTCAAAAGAAGTGCACTGATGAGTATTGATATGCATTGACAAATATTGATAAGCACTGATAAGTATTGATATTTAGGCGTGGCTCATAGTGAAGGAGTCGCGTGGAACGCGTTATCAGTACTTGGAGGTGGCAGAGGATCAGCCGGAGCACGAATCGGTCGTGCTCATGAGCTGCGAAGCGGCGCAGAACCGCCTTCTTCTCTTCGTCGTCTCCAAGACCGGCGCGCTCATCAACGAATACGATNGTGGAACGCGTTATCAGTACTTGGAGGTGGCGGAGGATCAGCCCGAGCACGAATCGGTCGTGCTCATGAGCTGCGAAGCGGCGCAGAACCGCCTTCTTCTCTTCGTCGTCTCCAAGACCGGCGCGCTCATCAACGAATACGATCTCACCAAAACATATCATCTTAGGGACTACGTCCGTAGTCCAGCCAGCGCTGTCGTCGATTTGGTCAGTTTTTCGCGTCTCGCCACGCCTTTTTCACCCCATTCGTCATATTTCGTCACTCTTGCACTCTATTTCGTCATCGCTGCATTCACTTAGAACGCTAATTTGACGAAGTGAAATGTAAGAGTGACGAATTATGATGAATAGCAGCGTAACGTGAAGGCTTGTAACTAGGGTTTGCGGGAGGGGAAGAAATACTACGAGGACGGGGAACGATTTGCACAGGATTTTCAATCACGGGGACGGGGAGGGATGTGCCACGGGGGGAATAATCCACGGGATGGAAAACGGGGAAATTACGGGGAAAAACACACGGGATATCTCCGTTTTCGGGACGGGGGGATTCCCCATGAAAACCCTACTTGTAACTCTAACTTGCAACTCTTTTGCAGCACGGAAACGTACTCATCCTTGATTATTCAAACGGGAAGCTGTGGATTTTGGCCGGTAGTGGCGGCGGCGGCGTGCGACGAATCAAAGTTCTCGCGGAAATCGGCGGGCAGCAAGGACTCGGCCTTGCCGTTCAGGGCGACTGGGCGTACATCGCGTGTTTCAGCAAGAAACGCATTCAGGCCATTCGCTACTTGGAAAATGACCTGACCCCCATTGTTCAGGAGTCACGCGTTTGAATAGAGAAATTTTTCTGGTACAATAATAAGCATATCGTAATGAGCTCATTTTTCTTTATATCAGATCTGAGCAAGCTCACCCCGCTCTCCTCCCAATCGCATACCGTAGGGCGAATTTGCGCCAGTTTAAACAGTAATTTATATGACTGGCACACATTCATTATATTTTGAGCGAAGGAATGAGTGTGAGGAATTGAGAAGCAGCTGGTTTATGGTTCGTGGTGAGAGAACTCTTATCCATAAAAAATATTCAAAATTGACCACAGAATGTTGAATGGTTAGTGCTTTTGGGTGCGTGTAGTATTTGGGTGCTAAATGGGCGAGCTTGCTTAAATATGGTTGGTATGTACGCTGTTATTTCAATATGGTAAAAGATTACTAACGGCTATGAAAAATTATGTGAACAGATGCTTTCATCGAATAATTGTATGGATTGTAGAAACGTTCCTTTCGTGAGTTTAACATAAGAATGAACAAAATGAAAGCACCCTTATTTATGAGTAAGCTATGAAATATGCTAATAATTAAATACATATTGAATAGACTGTAGAGGGCCCTCAGTCCAGTTTGAATTTGCGCGAAAATGGGATGTCTTTTGGATCGTAAAGTGTGACGCGCTCTGCCACAAGTTGCAGTACCGTTGGTGCAAAATATTGCTCCATAAGCGTAATTGCTATTTGCATTGAATCGTTAACCTGGCGAACGGTAGAAAAACAAGCCGCAATCAGCGTGATACTCATTGAAAGATATATTCTTATGAAGCATAGAGTGGCCTTGTATTTTCAAAATAAAACATGCATCTTTCATAGTTTACACTTATTGCGCTTTGTGTTAGCTGTCGGGTAAAAAATGGGGCTGATTCCATATCTCGCGCGGGTTAAACTGGATTGCGCGCCACCTATTTCCCATACATAATGTAATGTGTTCGAATGGAATATTACTCCAAAATCTGCCTCTTCCATCAGGAAGTAATTCTAGGCTACTCTGAAATGGTTTATTTACTTATTTTCCTCATGCCGTGCAGCGAATGCAACGAGACTCTTTTAAAGGGAGCGTTTCTGTGACGTATATCACGTTTGCCTTGATGATTTATGCAGTTGGAGTTACGTGTAAGAACACCGATTTCTGTCTGATGTTCATCGTTCATTTGTTCACTTGCGGATTGTAGATGGAAAAGAAGCGTGTAGATAATATTTGGTGCTTAATATTGCTGTGAATATTTTGCCGTTCTTTTGACCGAGCAGACATGATCACTGGGCGCTTGCGGTTTTTAGACATCACATTATTTTTCCAAAAACGCCATTCGGCAGAGGGATATGCCCCTCATTGACAGAAGAAATGCCTCATTAACTCTTTGCAATGCTCCGTACATAAACTTTAGTCAGTAAATCGTCTCTGTGGTTGGGTAACGGAGGAACTTTGATTTGGATGTGCTTGGCAGACAACATTTCTAAGCAGTAACTTGCTAATTGAGATAACTGGATAGTTTAGATTAAGTGATGAATCATAATACTGTATCCGGATACCATTTTGGGTAGATATGGGACAGACATGAGGACAGATCAGCGACTGGGAGCAGTTATCTCAAAAAAGTCTCATCTAGGCATATCTTTCCCTCCCCCTTTACTCAGTCGGCCAAAACTCTAATTCTAGCCCGTATGAGTTTCGAAATACTCCATTAAATACCTTCTTCGATTTCTTAGTCCCATAATATCTTGGATACGAAATGCTAGAGATAGTTTAACCCATATCGCCGATACCTTTGTGATATGTCTGAAACCAAGAAAGTGCCGTCTTCCATTTGCACATTGTTCTTCTTAGAAGCGTTGCTATATTTCTTATTTTTATCATCCGTGTTCGTCGTTGAATTACCTGATGTCGTGGTTTACTTTGCTTTCCCTACTTACAACGAAAAATTCTTTAAATCGAACGTTTATGGCTTCATTCATCTATGCGAATTCTATGTCTTCCTGTGGAAATGATAATTATAATCGTCATAGTTATCATCACAATGATGCTGATGAGGTATTGCTGGGTGTGATATAATACTTATTAGTTGTGTAATTTGTAACTGTGCTGCCATAGATTCGCTTCGAATAAAATGAAATGCTGGGCTGACAACAGTTTTACTGATCACTGCGATCAATGCACTCTTACTGAACAAAATTTTACTCCATTTATGAGCAAATACGCTGTGTCTACGTTCTTGGCAGTTTACTGTGTGAGCGAAAGGACTCCTGTCAGCTAACCAAGAGATTGTCGTTCCAGCTAGGCTGTGGCCGTCACCAACTAGTCGGCTCTACTTGCGCTAACGTTATCGACGAATAGTGGACGGACTTTGTTATAACGATCTGCGAATCAGTGAATACAGAGATATTCTTTGTCATTCGATTCGAAATGAAGAACAATCCAAATGCTATGCAAAATAAAGAAGAATGCGGAAATTGATAGAAGCTTACGTTTACAACATTGCTTTCAGAAGAGAAAGAAATATAGCTTTCTTAAATCGAAATCGTCAACCTGATGTCAACAATTTTCTTTTAAGATATTATAGTCATCGATCGTTTGAAAAGTATAGAATGGATCTTATATGGACAGATCATGCTTGTTCTATGACAGAGGAGAGGATTTGCAATGCAAACGAGTATCTTTACATACTTACAGATGAGATACTTTACGTCCAGAGCTCTGAAACTCTTACGCATTAAGATACACGCACAGTATAAGGTGTGGCCTTATTTTTATGAATAATGTATGAATGTAACAAAAAGAAATGGTTAGATGATCAAAACTTTGAGCGCGCTCGTGCTCTGACGCGAAGTTTGGGACCCCGTGGTACGGTATGGTTCGTGGGTAGCCAAGGTGGCCTTTCTTCGGCTGAAGCTGGCCGAGCTGAATTGAAATATGCCTGCTCCATTCTGAATTCCTCCTGAAATAAGGGATATAAGCACAAAAGCAATTACACTATTAGTATAATTTCTTAAAAGTAATGCAGAAAATTTTGGTGGTTCAGCAAAGAAACCTTGCTTTTGCAGAACGATCACTGTATTCAAACTCATTCGATCGTAGAATGCTGGTGATGGCTACGATAAACTCGAGGTACCCCTACTGGACGGTTTGCTGAGAGCAAAGTTAGCCTATAAACTGCATGCAGAGGCGTGAATGTAATACGCTAATGTGGCACTATTCTGCTGGTGGAAAGCGGAAACTAGTAGGATGAAAAGATTTTGCTGCGCCATTTGTTTGTGCGCTTGTTTACTAAATGTCATCCGTCAATTTATGGCTCCAGCGCAGAGATGATTCGCTCATTAGGAGTATAATATGACACTTGTTTATTAAGCCGACTATCTTATAGTGAGCTGAAAGGAAATGAATGACGTACCTTTTTATTCAGCCAATCTTTGTACGCCTCCAAGGCTTCTTTCTCTGCACACTTTTTCTTCTCTTCTTTTTCTCTCTCTTTTCTCTTCTCGGTTTCACGTATCTTGTTAGCTATTTCCACAATATGCTGGTCTTTATCTTTCTTCCTGCCATTTTTAAATGAATTATTACTTTTTATGAATTGAAAAATATTTAATCTTATGAAATGCTTTCAGCTGATAACAAAGGGTTATTCAGATACAACTACTGCAAGTCTTACCGAGCTTTTATTTCTGTAAGGGCAAAAAAGCGAGAGAAATCGGACGATATCCTGTGTTATTAGCCATTTGCTGGTAACTTCAAGACAGACGCAACTAACCTGTTTATAAGGGTTAGTTTATGTTTATAAGGGTTATAAGTTTATAAGCAACCTATAACTATTTTAACTAAAGGTGGTTAAATCTCAATTCTGGTTTGTACGGTGATCTGTCAGTTTTGACAAAGTGCGTGATAAATTTTTTCGCATATACTACTGCTGATAAATTACCGCACTTACCGATAAAATAATAAAGGCACTTATTGTGACAGTAATTAAAAGTAGGAAGGAGCGTTTACTCAACTCCTTATTCTTTTATCATACCATATCTGGAACGTCTTGAGGGCGTCGGCTTTTTTGGTCTCCTTCTCCTCTTCTTCCTTTTCTTTTTTCTTCTTCTCTTTGCTCAAGCGCTCTCTGCTGGTGGCTCTCATTTGATGGGTGCGTTCTTTTCGCCACGATTCGAACATCTGCAGAGGAATACGCGGTAAAGAAAAATTGAGAAAGGAGAGGATTCACTAAATGCGCAGAATGCTGAAGATGGCTTTGGGCTTGCCAAATTATTGCTTTTAGAGAGTGTAGAAGCCGCACTTTTTACCCAGTTATGATGACTTTTTCTTTAAAAATGCAGCCAACGTGGGCAGCGAGATTTTTGTGGACCTTCCGAGTCTGTCGGTCATTACTCCAAAGCCCAAACCCGTGCACCTCTCCGATGTAGCGTTATGTACCTCTTTCCAGTAGAATTGTCAACTTAGGGCTTTCGGAGTATTGTATGGAAGACAAATATGCATATATTTGCCACACAGTAGAGAGGACACGATCTGTAAGGAGGAGGGTGAGAATAAAACAGAATAGGTACGTAGACGATACGCCCCATCCGGCCGGATTGCGTTATTGCACGCCACACGCGCTAGCACAGGATACCGTAGTAAATCAATGCGTGTGCGTGTAGCTTGTCCGGACGTATACCGGCCGGATGGGGCGTATCGTTCCCGTACGACAGAATAGACCTAGGATGCGGGAGTGAGAACGGGGGAGAAGCCGCAAGTCTGTTTCGCCCGAGGTGTACTACCTTTACAGCTTCTTCTGTCTTTTTCTCCTTCTTCTCTTCTTCTTCCTTCGCCTTCTCGTCGGCTTTTTTCTTTTCCTCTCGCTTGCGCTCCTTAATATCTTCTTCGCGCGACTTTTTCCATCTCGCGTACAACTTCTCGGCATCTCGGCGACGTTCTTCTTTTTTCTGAAATGGGCCCATTAGTCAACGATCATCAGTGAACGATTATTGATAGCGTTAATTGGAAATCATATTTTATTATTATAATACCAACTTAATGTTAGTTTATTCCATAATATTCCTTTACTTTGTCATTCTAACAATTATGAGTAAATAAAGGAATAAATGGTATCATTAATCGGTGATACAAAATTATTCTCAACCCATATATTCATATATTCAAAAGAGCATGACGTGAGTAATTAATGACGTCAGATCTGACTGTAAAATGATATGATATGATCTTCTATTTTAATGATATCTCAATGATAATATAATGATGACATTGCAGAATCGGCACTCATTTTTTTAGTTATCAATATTGTTTTGAAATAGCCTCTGATAAAATGTCCAGTCCAGTTGGAAACATCTTTCAAACTGAGCCATCGCTAGAGACTCTGTTTGATCATGTCAGATGAACATTCGTTAAAGGACATTAAGTAATTCTGAATAAAGTAGCGTGGGCTTGTCACTCACATCAGCCTTCCACCCTTTTATTTCGCAATCGCTAAACGGTGCCATCCTACATTTCCCACACCCACCCAAAAACTTAAAAGCACCATAAAACATCAAAACACTATCACGCGTCTGCTTAAAAATATTTTCGGTTCCCTAGCATACCTTCTCCTTTTCTTTCTGTCGTTCTAATTCGCCCTCCTTGTCTCGTTTCGCTTGTTCCATCATCTGTTTTTTGCGTTCCAACCACGCATGAAATTAATATATATATTATTCGAGAGAATACTTTCATTTTCTGTTTTACCTCGAAAGTTGCTGAGCGTAGATTCCGCGAGTCGGAGAGCGCAAAAGCGCTAACTGGACGTTTGATAATTATTTTTTCATAGATTCTAAACGAAAAGTCAGCCGTTAAAATATTTCAATATGTAGCGACCAGCGATTAATTTACTGCTATCAAGTGGGTCAGCTAAGTGCATAAAAGCAAAGTTAGCATTTAAATGTATTAAGAATGTATCAAACTGGAAGAGTAATTGAGCGTAATTATGATGATTAAGCTGCATGAAAACAAAATTTCGAGGACTAATTCATCTTAGACAAGATTGTAATGAGCAGTGGAAGAAGTTGTATTTTTTGTGCATAATATACCGTAGTTAATTTTAAGCCAAAAGATTTATCGTAGCTACCTGTTCCAAGTTTCTATATCTTGAAGCACAGTTGTGATTGCAAGCAGTTTGCAAACGCAAGGCTTATAATTTAGATTGCAATTTGGCTTTGTTTTTTGTCGATCTCTTTGTCGCACGAATACATTTTCTTTTCAACTCCTACGAAGAAAACTTACTTTTTACTTTTCACGCTGTCCGTCGATGACATGCGGCTTTCGGGCCTGTCTTTGTTCTCCATCGCAGAATACGATCTGCTTCCGACAGAAGATGAGCCTCGTGGACGCGTACTTGATGCAGCTGGAGGTTTCTCCCTCTCATCGGTCGATGATGAAGAGCTTTTTCTTATTTTGCTCGTTCCCGTTCGCGAGGATGACCGTCGGTTCAGAATTGATTCATGGGAACTCTGCGAAGTTTCATGTTTTTCGGCCTTCGACGAAGATTCGGAATGAAGTTTTGAATGTCGTGAAGATACTTGAGACGAGGCTGGTTGATTGAAAACTTTGCCTTCTTCTTTTTGAGGTGCCTAAATATTAAGACTATGGTATGTTGTTGACAATGAAAAAGTATTCACTTAGTTATTAACCAAAGATTGACATCGTTTTTTCAAGCAAATGGAATATAGAGATAGGACCATGGAAAGATTTCGCAAATCTCTTCTCGCACTACAAATCGCAAAAAATCACAATTTTGGCCTGTGGCGCTAACATGCGTTGCTTTTTAGAGCCTGATGCGCAGAAGAGAGAATAAGCCAAAAATAGTCTTTTAGAAATCTTCTGAAGCCTTAAAAAGGCCGCCCAGTTACTTTCGGCGGTGAGCGTCAAATATTCATGATCTAACGATGATTGCTCATAATGGAAATGATATGGTTACCGCATCGGAAATTTCCTCTCTATTGGGTGCATTTCCTAAATTTCGTATATGGCCTAAATAAGCCCGTCAAATATTCATTCTGAACGACGCTGCTGAAATTCATTATTCACTACGTTGATCAAATAATCCATTGTATAAAAGTTCACTTACAGGGTAAAGATAAAATGAACATGAATCGCATGCTAATCGTTATAATGCGGCAGCGTTATTCAAATGACCCCAAGAAGGGTTCTATTCGAATACTTACAATATTCGAGCAAATTCTAAAGCCTCTTTCTGCCGCAAAAAAGTAACAGTAGCAAAGTAAAACAAATATACCGTATTTCGCTCGCTCGAAGGCGAATCTTCCTTCTTTCGTTCCACTCTTCTGGCGCTGTTCTCACTGTCTGACGAAGACGTCATCTCATCGTCGATATTAGTCGTTCGATCGCTTCTATGACTGTTTGAATGGCTTCTTCTTTGCGAGGCGCCTCTACCACTGTCGGCGGCACCTTTTCGACTTTGATTTTCTCGAAGGGAAATGCCGTTTGATTTTTGATTTTCGCTGTCTTTGTGCTTTGAGGAAATGCTTCTCTGACTGTCTTTCTGCGAAATTTCTCCACTAGATCGTCCTTTGCCACCTGCAGGGTCGCTTCGTCTTGATTTGCTCGCATTTTCCTCATCATTGTCATAATGACTGGAGCTCTTGTGCTTTGCATCCTTGTCAGAGCTTCTGCCGTTGCTTCCCTTACTTCGATGACCGCCGTTCAAGTGGCGCGTGCTTTTCTCCTCAGAGTCCGAGTCTGAATCGTTACCAACTCTTTTATTGCCATTTTCAGTGCGCCCTTGGCCACTGCGATGATTCCCTTTGTTATTCTCGCTTCCATCATTGCTTCCTCTTCCACTTGACTTTCTGTTTCCTTCGTCGCTCCTATTACTACTACCCGGATCATTTGGATGAACTTCGCCTCCCTTCTTTAAGCTCTCAAGTCGGGATCTAGTCCTGATGGAGGCGCTGTTTCGCCGCGAATCCGCTGGTCCAGAAGCGTCACTCTCGCGTCTTGATCCACTACCATTTGACACTCTTTGCTTGTCACCTTTCGGTATTTTATTTCTGTCCTTGGAAGTTTCACTTTCCATGTCTGAATCCGAGTGGGATTTTGCTCGACTGTTCCTCCGAGAACTCTTTTCATCGCTGTCTTCATCTTCTCTCTGCCACCTATCAACTGATGCTTTGTGACTCGAATGATTTGGATGACCAGTGGTATGAGTTCCATTTCGAGACTTCTGTGTTTCTGCAACGATAATGTAGACAATAATCAAGCCTAGTTGAGACACTAGTCTTGATATGGACAGGAGGGAAGCAGGATCGCGTGGTTTTCCAGAGACAGGTATGGCAAGGAAGATGACGATGTACCCATTTAGACTGTAAGCATCAAAATTTATCTGGAGAGGATATTTTTAAAAGGGGATGATTGTACACACAACAGTAGCTACCCAATTTTTACTCGATTAAAAACTGTTTTGCGAACTACTTTGCTATCAGACAATTAAAGTAATATCTACACCGGAGATCAGCTTCGATAATATCGACTATGTGCATGCCACTTTTTTGAAAACATGCTGCCTATGCCTTCAAAACCTATAACGTCAACACATAACCCCACGGACATACAAAGCTATTTATGTACCCATACCATCCTTTCCCTCCTTTGATGACTCCTGCTTGTCGTCATCATCATGTCTTTCACTGTTCGAATCTCGTCGCCCATGGCGCGTAGTAGGTCGAGAAAACGTCTTGTCGGTTCGATCGCTCGGCAGCGGTGCAGTTAGTTCTTTGGCATTCTGCCTTCCTTCCTCTGAATTGGTGCTATTTCGACGGGCAGCTCTAGCGAGCGAACTTCTTCTCGAATCGTTCTCTTCCTCATTTGGCTTGGGTGTCGCTTTTTCCGTCGGTTCTGGGCCAAATCCCAGTAAATCGTCCAAAGTTTTTGATAGTTTGGTATTCTTGTTATTTCTGGCTATTTTAGGGCCGAATAACTCTTCGAAGTTCATTTTGAAATATCGATGACTTGTGGGATCAGCAGCTTGGTGTAGCGAGTTTCAAAATTTTATAAAATTTTTAGCCAATTCATTATAACTTGTATATTAGTTGTAAAAGTAATCGCAGGAACACGTTTCAATATTGCTTTAATCTGAAATTAAAATGTATCATCACTAAAGGACAATGAAACTAGCGATGAATGATTGCATAACTTGATCGATTGACGAAGCAATTACGAAAATGGCAATCAACGCCTACTTTTGATTCCTAAGCCCAACCTTAGGCCTGTTCCCAGTTTATTAACCTTTTTGTACTTACTTTCTAGCTGAATCAACAAAAGCTCGCAAATATATAATTAAGAAACGATTCCGATGCGCTGCTTTTCACTCGGAATTACAAGCAGCACTGAAGCAGTTGATGAAATACTGCTGATTCTAAACGGTAACATATTTTGCTCCAACTGTTCTCTGTTTCATATTGATTAGTTAAGTTTGGGGTTTCAAATTTAAGTTCAAAACTCGTCGCATCTAATCAGTCCGCACAATACTTTCTCAGCTTTTACGGCAAAGAAAGCGAATAAATGACGAAACCAGCTTGAAAGCAAACGGATGTATCTCAGTTGTTGTTGGCCGCAGCCCGACATGACGTTCAGTACGCGCGCGTTGATTGGTTGCTAGGCAACTGCGATTGCAAAGGCTACCGGCGCTCGGTTTAAATCAAAGGGCTGGCGAGTGTACAGAGGAGAAGCCCGCTGGTGCTGAATGAAAGGGTACCTCCGTAACAGGGTAAGGGCGCGCTTGATCCTCACATGTGTTATCGTGATTCAACTACCGTAATCCATGTCATTATCTAGATTAGCGGCAACTGAATAATTCTCATACATTCTTGGCAACATAAACAAAGAAATGAGTTATAGAATGTTGTATAGAATACGCGTTTCCGTAAACGAAGTCCGTGTAAAATTTTGAGCAAACGGCAGATTTATTTGCCTGGGCATAGTTTATCCTCGCCGGCTAGATGTCGTCTCAGGTTGTATACTCGTGATCGCATTTGTTAAGTGTTGCATGCAACACAATTTGTGTCCCTCTCGGCAACACCAGTCCAACGAAGGCGAAGTACCATTTAGGAGAAGTGAATTAAGGCACTCAAAGACCTATATCGTAGGCCTGTTTTGGGACACTGTCGCAATCAGAGTAGTTGTGATTACAATTGCTGGCAGTGGGGTGATTATTACTCACACGGATGAAGAGGATTCGTAACGTGCATGTCACAGCTAACCGTTCGTCGCACTTCCGCTTTGCAAACACACCGTTACAATTATAGTGATTTTATCAAACTGGGATTCGAAGCGATATTGTAGATCTGCTCTCCGTGTACGGTTTTATTTTTCCTTCAAATTCAAAGCGATTCTCAGCATTCAACAGTTTTAACAATTAAGTAGCTTTTGTTTATTACTTGCATATGACGAAAACCCAAGAAGCCAAAAACAGATAAGCTAGCACTTCAAATCGAACATTTCCAAAAGCAAAGGATCGACTTCTTTAGGGTTGAGGTCACCGTAGATGCGAAGAATTCCCTGATTTAGCTGGTGAAGGTCGACCAGCTTGCGTAACAAGTGATCGTAAGTTTGGCGCGATTCTCCTTCGCTGCACTGAGTGTCCAAATATCTGGAATATGTGTAAAGGATAGTGAACGCGTTTCAGTGTACTTTGAAATTATAAGTGCACAACTGTTAGAAAATATAATAGCTTTAAAGGCATTTGTTTGGGATAACTTAAAAAATATGGAGAGACTCTGATTCGGTTTGTTCTTTCTTTTTTCATTTTTTCTCAAAACTTGTTCAAACTGCATGAGTTCAGTTCGAGCTATTGTTTATATTCGAAAACATCCGGTGAGTTGCCTTTCGAAAAAATGGGAATGAGATAGTTACGATCAATGATGCGGTTAAACGTTTAAAACTGCGCAACTGACCTCCGCAAAAGAATGTAATAGTGCTCTTGTTCCTTCCTCACGACTTCTGGATTTTTCAGGTTAGGTCGATCGGGACAAAATAGGGTAACAGCGTTGAGAATCAGCATGACTTTCTCATTCGTCCTCCAGCGTGGACTGAACGTTGTCAAATACCTTAAAGAAAGGATTTAGAACACTCTGTGACGCATACCTAGTTCAATTATTATTTCATTAACACGATCTGTTAGCCTCGCTCAACATTAGATGATACCTTAATGCTTCCTTTCTTCTTCTTTACTTTTTTAAACTGAGTCGGTTAAAGCATAGCAAATATTAGCTATGTGCTGTAATGACTAAACTGTTACTTTTTATGTTCCTCATAGTGCTTTCCGCCTCTAACTGGCTTCAGAACATCCAGTTTGATAGTGGCATCGCCCTCCGTATCAGGATGATTCCAGACATCCTTGGTTGGATCGAATGCCATCACTCCGCGAAGTATCAGCATTTCACTACAACTTCCTAAAAATGTGTTCTGTGAAAGCAATCTTTAACTTCCATTAATCAACTGTATTAAACCTGATGAGAAATCATCTACATATGCCCTCTTGAAATTTACATATACATTGGACGCAAAACTGGATTACTAAAAATGGAGGCGACACTGCTCACTCATTCAAGACTTTAGATGGGACCGAGTCACTACAGTTATTCGAAAACGTAAAATTATCTGACAAGACGCTGCTTTTGAAGGAAATTTTTGAGAGGGCTGGTTTCGAATAATTACCGTTAAGCTAGAGATTTGAAATTTTGCAGGGAGATAATTCAAAGTGAGAGGACAGCCATCAACACAGTAGCTCAACCGGCTACTGAATGATAAAAAATGCTGAAATTCTGAATAGAAATCATTCAGAGACCTTTGAGCAGTGCTATTTGATCTTGCTGGGCGATCGTTTGAAAGCCCTTGAGTCGTTTGCTCCATTTGATGAGCCGGCGGATGGCCAAGTCGGTCATACGAACAACGTCCATTAAAGTAAATTCGCCCTTCTTCTTGCTTAGGGCTCGCAGTTGTTCGGGCATTTCCCTCAGCGGCTCCTTCAGGACATCATTGGCGCGAATAAGCTCGTCCAGGCGATCCTGCTGCTCGCTGGTAAGTGGTATTGACGATTCTTGCTGAGCGAACGTTGAATCAGGGCCTAAATGAAAAATGTCATATTTTCCACGCATCTACAACTACTTAGGTTCTATTCAGCGCAAACTCTACTATCACAGTTACAAAACACATAAGACTTACTCGCCACTTGACAGCAACTCGCTTGACAGTCGACTTTCGGCGAGTTACTCACGCTCAACGATTCGAATCTCGCGGACGGCGATCCTGCGTCGAATTCGGAATGGATCGTGGCCGACATCATGTTGAATAAGCCGGTATCTAATCCGCTTCCACCGCTAGCGCCGTATCCCGCTTGCAGGTGTTGAAATTGTGATGACGTCACTGGCAAGGATGACGTCACTGGTGAAGACATTGAAATGGATGAAGCGGCGCCAGTTGTTGGTGTCGGACCGAACCAATCGGTCATGGACGGTGCGCATTCATATTGAGACATATTATTGCTCGATTGATCCTGGTTGAAATTGTATGCAACTGACGAATAATTTGCTTGTGTGGGAGGTTCGAGCGCTGTGAGTTGAGTGCCTGAAAATATTCTCAGAATAGGGGCATTTTTCTACTTTCCCGTATACTTGAAAATCAGATTTAAGTCCATTTGATTGTTTCAGAGCGATTGAATAAGGAGAGTGATAGAAAAGATTAGCATGCCAGAAGGATGAAGATTGTGGACCGAACTGGTTCAACAGTCGGGCTCAGGTTCGTGCAATAATATAAAAGGTACAATAGTAAGAGAAGCGATTAAAAGGATTATTCGTTTTTTCATTTACTTTTCTGGTCAAAGAAATGTCGAGTGGGGCCAAAGCCTTTGACAGCGTAATACATATGGGATACGTTTTTACTTTTATAACAGAGCTGGAACTGCCAAGCGAAATGATCTCATAGTTGCTGGTAAATAATGAACAATTTGCAATGGGTTCAGCATTTCCTCTAGCGCTATTTCAGAAGATTCTCTTCTTCAAAAGAAATCAGTTTCATGTAGAAATGCACTGAGCGAACCTTGCGGATAGTAGCCGCACGAACACCGACACTGACAGCATGTGGGCCGCCTGACAGTCGTTTCTACGTTATTGCTATTCTTGAGCAGTTGAAAGAGAACGTTCTTGGGAATAGTGATCGACGACGTGTCCATTGAGCCCGTCTTCTGCAAGATCTGCTCCAAACCGTCGTCGTAGTCAGAGTCCGCCGAACGTCGTCGACGTTGCTGTCCCTTAATCCCTCTCTTTTCGCGTTTCTTCCTTCGGCGCTCATCCGCGATAATCCATTCCTTTTTCATGCCAACCTGAAAATATTTAGCAATTGAGTCGATGTGAGATTTCGTGTACTATACGTGTTCATGCGTCACTTCGCCCAAGTAGAAATATATCTGCTATAGCGTGCTACTCATAGCGCTAACAGCTAATTTTAAATTCTTGTGGCCAACTTTATAAAACTGCTGCGATTTTAATTTTAGGAAACGTTCAAATCGGTCAGTTCAGACGCGTGCGCCTGAAGAATTCTCCCCGCACCATCACGCGCTGATCAATCAGCGAGCTTCCCATAATATTAATCCCAAAAGTTTATAATAACAGATTGATAAAAATGGCTTCTGCTGCTGCGTTATATATGAATAGTATGCATAACGGTTCAGCGTTTCTTAGAGTCCCTTAAATAATTCGGTTATCACTCAGGTCTCATGAACAGTATATCCGTCGAGTCATTGTCAGGCACATATTTAACAATGCAGGGAGCTAATTAGAGTCTATCTGATCTATTCGACGTTAGAAATCCTCTCACATTTAAAAAACATGAAGTGTAATTGTGATGAGTATTCATGCTTAATAACTAAAATAACAACTAGCACTACAAGTTTTGAACATTGGATGCATCATTGCAACGCTACTCAGACCCTGAGAGGGGCGCAATATGGCTTGGCCTGTAACAAAGGTCAAAGAACGCGTCAGACGATAGTAACAAAGACTCTATTGCCTTTTGCGCTGATAAAAACGCGGTTCAATTGGAATAATCTTCAGCAAGTCTGCTTTCCGCGGCACTAACCTATGTTACATGTAAATCTTGAATCGCTGAGCTGTACTACCTTTTCTAACGCAAACGGTAAAGCAGTATCATACAATAACTTACATCGAAGCATTTTTGTAGTCTGCAGCGCTGGCAAAATCTCCTCGATATTAAATTTATTTCACATGAGTTGGTGAACGGGCAGCTAAACTCCTGCAATGATAAAAATTAAAATTAAAATACTGAGATCATGTGAAGAGTAAAAGAGGATAGTTGCTCAAATATAGCAAGATAAAACAGTTAATATAGTCTTGATCAGAAATCGGACTTCATGAAGTTGTCTCCACATCTGCTCTCAATCGTATCGAATTTTTATAAATGAGAACTTATTTACTGGAAGTACGATGTCCCACAGCGTTCCTTTCTTACACGCTGTGCATACTTTACTCATATTCTTGTATAAGATTATACAAAATTCATTTAGTTGAGAAAAATTTTTAAATAAATGCGGTGAACTTCCATACGAGATTTCATAATTGAGAGGATATATTTATGATAATCTAGAACAGAAATATCAGTTTATCCAAAGTAGCCTAGTATTTTGACAACCACTAGCAGTAAAAGCGTAGTTCTAATAGTTCAATGCTATACATGCTATACTGCCATTGCTGCTGCGTTAAATTTTACCTTTTCTTTTGCAGCGTTTCGACGAAAGAATGCCTTGCACGACTCGCATGTGACCACGTTGAAATTATATCCAAAAG
>NIUQ01001411.1:0-30708 GCA_002796945.1 Plectus sambesii | reverse complement strand
TTACAACCGATCGATTTGTTGCAGACGGTTGGACTGGATTTCTTTTCGAAGCGAGTCATGCTGCCTGGTAATGTTCAGGTGCTCCTACAGGTATAATCATTTTATCAAAGGAATCTTTCTTAAAAATAGTTTGATTTCAATAGATATGGGATATTGGCGGGCAAAGCATTGGTGGTCCCATGCTCGATAAATACATTTTCGGAGCGCAAGGAGCGCTCGTCTGCTACGACGTCACCAATGGCGCCAGTTTTGAGAATATCGAAGATTGGGTCAACTTGGTGAAAAAATATACCAAGGACCAAGAAAAGGTAGAGAGCCCCATCTGCCCTTAACATATGGCAATACTGATACCGAACTCTGCTTACCTCCAGCTCTGAGGAGTGTAAATTGCTTTAGCTATGTATGACTGCTTAAGTTTTGGTTACTCGCAATGAAACGGATATAATTTACAGCCGGCATATCATGCTCGTCTAATAATAAGTTTACGTTCCCTAGAGCTAAGGGAGGTGAGCAAACTATCCCTGTAACTGTCAAATATCAATGCAACAACGTCAATATTGTAGCCAGCACACTTGTCATTAGTTGGCAACAAGACGGACCTGGAGCATCGCCGAGCAGTTCGGATTGAGAAGCATTCAAAATTCGCCGAACAGCACGGAATGAGCAGCCACTACGTCTCAGCCAAGACGGGTGACAGCGTGCGCCTTATGTTCAGGTTAGCAAGCCATCTACAATCACTTCTTACGACATCTCTCACTCCGTGGATTACTTATTCAAACTTTGGAAATCAATTAATATTATATCATTATGAGAATGATTGAGTGATAAAATTAATTGAGGATATCTAATCGATGTAACTGATTCAGGCAGGTAGCCGCGGACATTTTGGGCATTCAGCTGAGCAAGAGCGACATGGAGGCAGACATCGCAGTTGTTCAGGCGCCTGTCGCAACGCAGTCCGAAGCAGATTTGAAAGCCACGGCCTCCGCCGCCTCGAAGGACCGTAGGCGCAATCATGCCAAGAAAAGCAGCGTCTGCTCACTTCAGTGAACCGCCTTTTTCGCCGCACATTAGATCGTATCAAAAGTAATTACAATGAAGCCCAATCGAAATAAGATGGTGTACAAAAAACTCTTCGAAATTTTTGGCAATTTGGTTTTTTGTCGGGGTGCGAAATTTCATTCTGCCATATCGTAAAGTTTTAGTTACGGCTTGTTTCTTTCACGCTTTTTAAGATGAGAAATGTCAAAATTGAAAATGAATGGCTGTTTGGGGCCTCTGGAAAACTGGGATAAGCCGGTTCCGATCCCGGATAAGTCGAAAAACTCTTTTAGGGATCGCGCTCCATTCCAGAAAGCAGCCTATAGCTAGGTAAAGTATCTAACAATTTATAAGCATTATATAACTTTTGGTACGACCTAATATTTTGTTTATGCCACTGTGAAGCGTGTGTTTTGCCACTGAGCAATTGAGGAAAAAGTGTTCAACTTCGATGGTTGCTCAAAACACTCGTCATGATGTAAGCGTTCTTTGTACTTATATTCTTTTTGATAATAATATAAATCTGATCACCCGAAGTATATGACTAACAGTACGGAGCAAAGCATGGGATAACGACGATTTGTCACGACGCTAAATGCAACTTATACCATAATGCTTTTACCTAAGCCTAAGCTTAAGCAGTCGCGTTTCGGCGTCGTTTCTCCTCTAAACAGTTACGCGTGACAAGTCGCCGCCGTATGCAGAGCAATAGTACAACTGTAATGAAATGGCAAGGCAGGGAAGCACAATAATATGTTAGCAGATGAATCGGCTCAAAGTCCACCCAAACAGACATATTTCCATTCGGTGAACTCATCCATTCCTTGACTAGCTCCCTCGCGTCCTAATCCGCTCTCCTTAACACCACCGAATGCAGCTTCGGCCGATGACATGACGCCTAAAATGATAAGAACAATTACTAAGGTGTCTTACGAAGGTAAATGGATTGTTAAAGCTAAAAGGGGAACCAGTTCCACGAAAGTGAAATTAATAGGAAGTCGAAAGCTTGTGAACTGAAAATACTACTGCTTCACTTTCACTTTTACTTTCGTAGAGCATTCCCTGGTCAGACAGAAAATGATGAAAATGATAAAAGCAACAAAGCAAAACTTTTAAAATGTGCTGCTAACAAGCGGTCAGCGATAAGTTGTCATAATGAGCAGTACAAATTATTCAACTGACCTTCATTGACGCCAACCATTCCAACTTCCAATCGCCGAGCGACTCGGAAGATCTGCGCAACATCCTGCGAGAAGAAGTAGCCTAAAATTCATTCATCTCCTATCCGTCTATTCAGTGGTACAAACAAGGTGACCATGAACGAACTGCAACATCTTAATAACAAAAATTTAACAAAGTGTGAGCGTAAAATCTTGCTCGTAAATTCTTAAAAAAGTTTAAAAATGAGCACAATTTTGGGTTCAAAGAGTACGTAAGAAGTGCAGCAGTAAAAAAGGAGACCGACAAAACACACCGCTCTAATATTGTATTCTAAAAAGATAGTTTAGAAGTGTTTTAGCAAAAACAGTCGTATTTAAGTCGATTATTCTCGTTAAACAAGTCTCTGTTCATCAGAAATGCAGCAGTCATTTCCGGGTCACGCACAAAATCAACCGTACCAGCTAGGCCCATTCGAGTATTATTAGCGAGCTTGATCACCTGCTCCTCACTATCGAACCTGAATATCATGAAGAGCAATTAAAACGGATGACGCAATGCAATATATATTCGATTACTTGACGACGGCAGCGACAGGGCCGAAGATCTCCGTGTTGGCGATGTCCATTTGGGGTTTGATGTCCGCAAGCAATGTCGGTTCATAAAACGACGGTCCAGCCGAATGTCTTGCTCCTCCGACTATCACCTTTGCGCCCTTCTTTCGTGCATCCTCCACTAATCCAGATACCTGAATGGAACGAATGCGCTTATTTAATAATCCTGCCAACAACGATCGTATTCACCAATATCAATTTAAGTAATCCAACATTACGGCCTAATGGAAATACAGAGAAATCTTTTATAATGGTATTTGGGGAGCCGACTAAAATTACCGGTATAAGCGAACTTATTTGTATGGGGAGATGCACTTTGGGACCGACAATCTTGACCGGTATAAGTGAAATATCTGTACAACCGAAACCGCTATAAGTGAATTCCACTGTATACCATTTCCGCTTCAATAAGGACAGTTCTCTGTGAAATCAATTAAAAAAGCGTCCTTATTGAAGTATAAATGGTACGTAATAGAGCCGCAGCTGTATTGTTAATGACCCGTACTCTTGGGATAATAAAAGATATCTCGACATTAGCGAACAACAATGAGCGGGTTTTATATCGCGTACTTTAGCTATAGTCGAACTTAAGGCATATCCTTTATGATTGCGTTAAATACGACTTTAGCTAAAGCACGCGATATGAAACCGGCCCAATGTCTGTACAGCGCTATCATACCTTCTTCACGGCAAGTTCATTGATGAGAGGACCCTGAGTGATGCCCGCTTGCGATCCATCGCCCACTTTCAAATCCTTCACAATCGCCGACTTCAATTTATCGAGATAGGCGTCGTAAACCGAAGAGTGAACAAAGATGCGATTGACACAGACGCACGTCTGACCCGAGCCGCGAAATTTGGAGGCCATCGTACCCTGAAAAGGTTAACAATTAAAAATCTTTAGTATCACACCGTACAGTTTTAGTGATCAACTAAGATTCATATGATCAGGCACTTGGCTTATTGTCCACCCGCCAAAGAGTTCTGTTCCGACCGCTCTCTTGTAAAAGTCAATTATTAGGACACTGGCCAGTGAATAAGAACACCCCGTTGAGTCTCAACTGCACCTACACCGCCCCCAGATACCTTCGAGAGTACTGTGAATACAATAGTTATAGCAACGCCAGTATTATACAAACCGCGACGGCTTTGTCTAGATCTGCAGAAGGGAATACGATCAGCGGAGCGTTGCCGCCCAGTTCGAGGCACACGCGTTTCACTCGATCTGCGGACTGGTGCAGTAGAATCTGAAACAGCGAGCTCGAACGATTCACTCTCGTCTCAGTGACACACCTTGCCAACGGCCGTACTGCCGGTGAAAGAGATCACGTCCACATCGGGCGATTCGCACCACAATTTGCCCACCGCCGCCGTGTTCTGACGAGCGGCGGTCACGACATTGAACACACCGTCTGGAATACCCGCCTCTTTTGCCGTCTAAAATTTAAGCACTGAAGTTTCTTTAGTCGTATGCTCACAGCGTCTTTGCATTGTATTTTCCCTGCCCTTAAATGTATAACAACAGAGCAGCGCTTAAGAACGATTTCATCGTAAATTCAAAATGATTTCGTATATTTAAATGTTGGTAGTTGACAAGAAGAGACTTGTGCTATGCATGAAAATTCACCTATAGTCAAAAAGAGTTCATCATGAGCAAATGTAAACAATGCTCCATAATAATAGTTAACGGCACGCTCATTTGGTACGCCAGAGTGCCGAAAAAAGCGTAATTAAAAGGCATCGCATATTTTCGAACTTATAATTCTCCTGTTATATGAGATATACTTTGGTAAGAGGTGGACTGTATTGCAAGTTATATTGCATTAAAGATTTGCACTGTTTCCTGAGTTATATCGTGCCATGAGATGTACTGCATATTCCGTAATATTGCAAAAGATTACCGAGGCAAGTGCGAGGGCAGACAAGGGAGTATCTTCGGCGGGCTTAACGACGACCGTACAGCCGGCAGCCAAGGCGGCGCCGGTCTTGCGAGTGATCATGGCAGTGGGAAAGTTCCACTGAAAGCGGGCAGAAGGAACAATTTATGATCGCGCAGAGAGATAGCGGAAGAACGCACGGGAGTGATCATAGCGACGACGCCACTCGGCTCTCTGTAGTGAAAGTGCTGTCGATTGGCGACTGGAGCGGGCACAATCTGCCCATATGTTCTTCGCGCTTCGCCAGCAAACCAGTCGAAAAACCCCGCACCATATGCAATTTCACCCTTTGCCTCCGCTAGGGGTTTGCCCTGTGTTAAAAACAGCATTATTTGAAATATAGGACAATGAAAGCATCGCAGACTTTGCACCTTTTTCGAATGCTAAGGCTTAGACTAAGTGATTTCTCTAAGCCTAAGCAGCAATAAAGTGAATCAACCATAGATGAATGCAAATGAATAGCCAACCTGCTCGGCAGTGAGAATCTGAGCTAGTTCGTCCTGCCGCTTCATAAGTATGTTGAACCACTTTTGCAGCAAAGCTGCCCGCTCCTTCGCCGTTGTGTCAAAACCCCACGTTTGAAACGCTTTCCGCGCCGAGACAACGGCCGCTTCCGCATCTTTCACGTCGCAGTTTGGCACGGATGCTAGCGTTGCACCGGTCGCGGGGTTAGTCACGGCGAATGAAGCCCCCGAATGCGATTCCACCCAAGCACCTAAAGCAGCATAAAATAGCTAATTCGTGGCTTGTAGTCACATCTTTCGAAAAAAAGACTCTCGAATGACTTCTTCTTGCATGTAATACAACGTCGCCTCATCACAAGAGAATTAGGAGAACACAGAAACAGTCGTAGCTTCCGTTTGGCCTCAATCTCACCTTATTATCAAGATGTGTCATTGGATTGGCAATTATTGTACTAAAAGGAGAGAAGTCATTTGAGTAGGGCGGTTATTCGAAAAAACGGTATAAATGCTTGCTTCTTTACAACGAAAAGCAATTAAGAATAGAGACCGGCAACAGGGGCGGCGCCAAGCCCGGCGAATACGGTACTTTCGGTGACGCCAAAAGTGGTCGAAGGAAAGACGCTACAACGCTATAGCTTAACTCGTTCGCGCTTTAGCTTTCTGATGCATTTTTAAATACATTTACGCATGACGAAGCACGTTTAAATGATGGATATACTATTTTCACGGTATTCTGTTCCATAGGAAGCAATATTAAGTTCGCATTCGATACTTTAACAACAAAAACTGAGGGCGCAACATTTTCTCATATTTAAAAAAAGTTAATTTGCAAGTAATCTACGAAATTAGAAGCTTGGTATCCAACGGATTCGGAATGTACGACCCAGATTTGACCATATAGCACTAACTCCATTGCAAAATTCGATTGAAAAACAATGCGGAAAATGCATTTTTTGTTTAGTACTGAAAATGAGCTCAAATCGAGGTTATCGCGCTTCCGATCTGAATATTTTTTCTTAGAGGACTTTAAATCAAAGGTATCCAACGGTTTCTGATATATATGAGTTCTGGCTTTCTATTGAGTCCACTTTCGATCTTTTTGATCCGTGTTAAGGTATGCGGAAACTTTTTTGAAACTATTTTAGGGCAAATCTAAGGAACTGTTGAGTTCATTTAACCTCATTTTTACTAGCTTACTAGTGTTTTTAAGCGTTTTATAGTGCTAGATATTAGTCAAACGTCTCATAATTCCTCAAACTTCTCATAATTAGTAGCTGCTGATCAGGTGACCATAGATGCGGTGGGACGGTGACAATTCATTGGTCCAGTTCATTGGTGCGGTGACAATGTAAAAATTCGATTATAGCTTTGCATCTAGGAAATTAGAAGCTTGGTATCCAACGGATTCGGAATCTACTACCCAGATTTGACTATATAGCACTAATTCCATGGCAGAACTCGATCGAGAAACATTGCGAAAAATGCATTTTTTATTTCGTACTGGAAATGAGCTAAAATCGAGGGTCTCACGTATATAGATCGAAATATTTTAACTTAGAGGAATTTTAACCAAAGGTATCCAACGGTTTCTGATAGATAAGAGTCCTGGCTTTCTAATGAGCCCACTTTCAATCTATTTGATTGCTGTTAAAGTATGCGGAAACGTTTTTGAAAGTGCTTTAGGGTAGATTGAAGGAACTGTCACGTTTGTTTTAACCTCATTTGTGCTTATTTACTGTTGTTGTTCGATAACCCGATTATAGCTTTGTACTATTTCATCGATTATTATTCTATTGCGCATTTTCGCTGATTGTTTATCGATAGCAAAGGCTATCTGTCATTTCATCATGGATGATGTAACGTTTAACTTTTTCTAGTGGATGAACGACTGCTCATAGTGTCACTGTGATTCGGGGCCAATTGAATTGGCCGCCTCGGCCGCATTGCGAGTCAGGGAATAGTAGACGCTTCACGCGTAAACCAAAATTGGATCCCGTTTAGCACGCATTCGATCGGTCATCAGCGTTAAAATTTTAATTGATTTAATAAATTGTGGGGCGCAAATTTACAAAAAGTAAGAGTGCAGTTGCAATAATATTGCTTTCAGCTATCGATTGACCCCAAATTTGTCATATTTTGTTGCTTTTTCGATTTTGGCTGCCGGTCTCTAATTAAGAATCATGCAAAGACTTAATCCAACAAACCATTGATGAACGCTTTCGTTCCGCTTGGAAAGATGTCCGAGTGAAAGCATGACCGACTTCCCAAGTCCAATAAACGTCGTTGCTCTTGACACCTACGAGTAAGTGACGTGCCAAACTTGAGATAGCGCATGATGATGATGATCGAATTCGGATGAGTGGATAAAGCCAATGCCCGTAAACACTGTTACACGATCGAATTGTTGTTGTTGCAATAGAAACTGTTTACAACTACTACGGATAATAATAGACCTGTAATCAAGGCCCTCGATCGTCTTCTTCTCTATTTAGTACGCGAAGTCGACGGAATCAGTTTTGCTCGTTTACAGTACTTTTATTGGTCTTTTCAGGGTGCTTTCAAAGACTCAGCAAGAGCTACAATTGAGTGTGTTAGCTTGAATAAGCCAGAGTTTTCTTTAGAAATACTGACTCGTTTGTACACCACCTGTCATCCAAATTCGCCACTCTTGCATTCTATTTCGTCACCCTTGTACTTAATTTTAACACTCCTGCATTCAATCTGTCAAATTTACATTCAGTTTAGTTACAGATACTTTCTTACGAATACACTCGTCATTACTCGCTGATAATATTTAATCAGTTCATTTTCTTTAAAACGCGCGAACCTTCCTCCTCAGAATGCGGAACAAGTATGACTCGATTTCTGATCTCAATCATCAAAGAATCGTTTAAGTGTAGCTCCTTGAACAGAGTGCACAAATGATCGCGAATACCATGGGTGTTAAGTGAACGACCGTCAATAACCCCATCAAGAAGTTCGTCAAGTAGGACACATCAAGGCGAAGCAGCGTGGTGACGTCAAGTTCCATATACTTACTGATGAACAGAAGTTGACTCTCAGAAGCGGAATGGATAACGACTGCAGCATTTCCCTCCAAAGTCAAGGGAAAATGCTTGCCTACGTTTGGTGTTGCAGTATCTGAGGACATGATCAGCCACATACTGATGCCGTTTTCAAGCATATTACAGAAAATGAACTGATTGAACATTATCAGCTAGCGATGACGAGTCTATTCATAAATTTCGGTGTGATCAAATACAGGGTGATCAAATATTTTTTCCCTTATTTGTTTTTTGTCGTGGAGGCAAATGAAATGGTTGAATATTCGGTGGTTCAGTTTATTTCTTGTTACAAAACTATATATATGAAAAGGAGAGAATTACGAGTAGGTACAGGCCTGTACGACTACATTTTAACAATAATTTGCAGACAGGAGTAGCGCAAGAGCGCAAGATGTAGCATATTCTGTAGTCACAACATTCTGACTCAGCGTAAATTGCATGCGAGTGAGTAATAGTTCGAGACAGCCAGAATCTATTTGACATTCTGTTCATCCAAAACCCTTATTTGTGACTGAAATCGCGTGCCTTCGCGACACTCCCCAGACAACAGATTGAATTGATAAGAAAATAGCGATATCAATGATTATAACATTATTGGATTAATAACAACTGAACATTCACTGCCGCTCCATTACTTCCTTGAACCTTGCACAGCGTTGCGCAGCCTTGGACGTTTATTACCACTTCTCAGTTAGCCGCCATTCCTTTGGGGTCTTACATACTCCCGTGTTGTCAGCACGGAGCACTGAGTTGCGGTTTTCTTTGCCGACGACGCAACCTGGTGGTCTTTGATTGTGTGGAACCTTGACAGCAAATGTTCCAGTTGCCTTCTTGGTACATTTCTCTACTGCTAGCTCTTAATATAATAGTATCTGCGCAGCAGCCCTCCCCTCCGTAACTTGATGATTCTCGCTCATCCTCTTATGCTGACAGCAAACGTTGCAGTTCTTTCGCAATATGATGGCGCAGTCTGCAGAATGTCCAGCCTTGGTTCTTAATCTTCTCTTCATCCATTTTTGCATCCATGCCTTGATTGGCATAAGTTCTTGTGGGTAATTCACTGCCACTGAGTCACCCATTTTTTCTCCTTGATGACAGATCCTTCCATTTGCGCATGGCTTTATGGGTTACCACTGGGCTTCTGTTACCACAGGGTATTGATTACCACTGCCTTCTGTGACAGGGTCCCGCCAGCAATTGCCCCTTTAGCCTCTCCCTTCTGGGCGCTTAAGAGGTTTTCTTCTTGTGGATCTGCTGTTGATTCTGGTAGACGCATTGGATGGCTCCTCAGACAGCTGGTTCTGTGCCACATTCTCGTTATATGACACTGCCGTACTCTTCACTAGCTGGACAAATAATTCCTGCATCAATAACGGCTGATGATCTTCTCTTGACTGCGCATTCTGCTGATTTTTCTTCCATTTCGATCGATCATGATGGTATTGTCGGAGTAGAGGTTGCCGTAGACTGTGACTGCCATTCACCTCCAATCTTCATCGTTTCTATGGCCCAGAAACGACCCTCCCCTGGCAAAACGAGATTGCGCAGAGACAGGGCGTTGGCCGATGCACCACTTGTCGTGGAGGCAAATGAAATGGTTGAATATTCGGTGGTTCAGTTTATTTCTTGTTACAAAACTATATATATGAAAAGGAGAGAATTACGAGTAGGTACAGGCCTGTACGACTACATTTTAACAATAATTTGCAGACAGGAGTAGCGCAAGAGCGCAAGATGTAGCATATTCTGTAGTCACAACATTCTGACTCAGCGTAAATTGCATGCGAGTGAGTAATAGTTCGAGACAGCCAGAATCTATTTGACATTCTGTTCATCCAAAACCCTTATTTGTGACTGAAATCGCGTGCCTTCGCGACATTTTTTGAATAAATTTTGTTAAAGTGGTCCGATTTACTTGATTTTTTTGTTCGATTCACAGAAAAGTAAGAACTTTTTCGTGCCATGTGCAGCTCAAACGAATAAGTATGAAGGGAGTTACAAGCGTTTTACGTGAGGTACCCTATTTTTCGCAAAATGAGGTTCAGGGTCCGCCACTTTAAGATAGATTTCAAATTGCTACCATTTCTGAACCACACATCCGATTTTGCTGAAATTTTACAGGAATGTAGCAGGTTGATTGAGTTACTGTTATTATGAGTTTCAGGTTATTTGGTTCACGCATTCTCTGTAACCAAGCGTTTGAATGGAACCATCGCAATTCAACTGATTTTACGCCGAATAAAACGTTTTGTTATTTGAATCATTTGGCCCAGAATAATCGATATGAGCTGAAACTTGGCATAAACAATCTATAGAGATTGGGTTTTCGTTTGAAAAAAGGATTATTGCATTCGGGTATGACGTTGTCAAGATATGACCAGGCAAACATAAGCACTCATTCTTCAGCGAGTTGCATGCGACGCCAATAACCGTACCTTCGCGCGTCCATGGAAATGAGTACTCTATGTTTGCTTTGCCATATCTAGACAACGCGGTGACCGAACTCAATAAATTTTTTCCAAACAAACTCTTACTATCTATAGATTATTTATGCCAAGTTTCAACTCATCTGGATCATTCTGGCTCAAGTTATTCGAAAAATAAATTGTCGCAGTTCGTTGAGCAAACCAAGTTTTTCGATGAAAATGGATACCTCACGTAAAACGCTTGTAACTCCCTTCATACTCATCCGTTTGAGATAAGCATAATACGAAACAAGTTTTTACTTTTCTGTGAATCGAACAAAAAAGAATCAAGGAAATCGGACAGCTTTAACAAAAGTTATTCAAAAAACAAACAAGGGAAAAAATATTTGATCACCCTGTATTATGCAAGAGTGGCAAATTGGGATGACAGGCGGTGAAAAGCAGCAATCATCCAGTACCACGTTTAACTTTATATTGCAGATTTTAAAAATTTTGTGCAACAATTACACGTTACTGTGGCTGACCATACCGCACCATACCATAATACACTCAAAATTTCAAATTTCAAACATTTGACAGGCAACAAAAAAATTTTAAATCTTACTTCATTTAAAAAAGTAAACAGATAAACGCTGAAGTTTCATTTTATCAATCGTCTAAAGCAGTTAAAAATGCCTTAATCTTTCTGATATTTCTCTAAGCTTCAATAGCACATCTTCATTTCCTTGCTCAGCTGAATTTGAGTACCATTTAACAGGTTCTTCATCGGACTGAGATACGCCTCTCCCATCTGCATACATCACTCCAAGGCTAAATTGTGCATCTGCATTAGCTTGTTCTGCTGATTTTGTGAACCATTTGACAGCTTCTTCATAGGATTGAGATACGCCTTTCCCATCACGATACATCACTCCAAGGCTAAATTGTGCATTTGCATTTCCTTGTTCTGCTGATTTTGTGAACCATCTGACAGCGTCTTCATCTGATTGAGGTACGCCATGCCCATTGGCGTACATATCTCCCAGGTTAAATTGTGCATAGGCATTTCCTTGTTCTGCTGATGTTGCGTACCATTTCACAGCTTCTTCATATGATTGAGGCACACCCTTTCCATTAGCGAACATTAGTCCCAGACTAACCTGAGAATATGCATTTCCCAGTTCAGCCGATTTACCGAACCATTTTGCAGCTTTTTCATGTGATAAGGATACGCCTCTCCCATTCCAATACATCATTCCTAGATTAAATTGTGCACTTGCATCTCCTTGTTCTCCTGATTTTCTGTACCACTTGATAGATTCTTCATCTGATTGTGGCACGCCTTGCCCAGTCCTATACATTAATCCCAGGTTAAGCTGAGCCTTTGCATTTCCTTGTTCTGCTGATTTTGTGAACCATTTAAGAGCTTCTTCATCTGACTGAGACACACCTCTCCCATCTGCATACATCACTCCAAGATTTAATTGCGCAGCTGCATCTTCTTGCTCTGCTGATTTTCTTAACCATTTGACAGCTTCTTCATATGATTGAGGTACGGATTTCCCTTTGACATACATAAGTCCTAGGTTAAATTGCGCATTTGCATTTCCTTGTTCTCCTGATTTTGTATACCATTTTATAGCTTCTTCATCTGACTGAGACACACCCTGTCCATTAGAGTACATTAATCCGAGATTAAACTGAGCATCTGCATCTTCTTGTTCTGCTGATTTTGTGAACCATTTGACAGCTTCTTCATAGGATTGAGATACGCCTTTCCCATCACGATACATATTTCCTAGGTTAAATTGCGCATCTGCATTTCCTTGTTCTCCTGATTTTGTATACCATTTTATAGCTTCTTCATCTGATTGAGACACACCCCATCCATCCGCATACATCACTCCAAGATTATATTGTGCACTTGCATCTCCTTGTTCTGCTGATTTTCTGAACCATTTAAGAGCTTCTTCATATGATTGAGGTACGGATTTCCCATTGACATACATAAGTCCCAGGTTAAATTGTGCATCGGCATAACCTTGTTCTGCTGATTTTGTGTACCATCTGACAGCGTCTTCATCTGACTGAGGCGCGTCTTGTTTAAAACAATTCGCATTTTCCAGCGTCAACTGCACATCTGAGTTTTCTTGTTCTGTTGATTGTGTGTAGCAATTGACTGCTTCTTCATCTGAACAAGGAATCCATTAAATGTTTTTCTTCCTAATTTGCGTGGTTTGTTGTCTTTATATCTCTTATCTAGATGTAGTTTTTTGCTGTGTTTTTAATGTCTGTTATCAAGTTTGCTCTATTTCAGTTTCAAATAGAGATCTGCATTAAATATGTTAATAGTGATAATCTTGCAACTTGTTTTATAGATCCGTTAATTTCATTTTCAGTTCAATGACGCACGAGAAGCGGGCATATAGTAGGTTTTATTGGTTTGGAAATTAGAATCCCAAAATTATGTACATAATTCGTCCTTACATAATATGACTTGATTTAAGTCCCTTATATAGTTTCTTTAATGCAGTTTTGTAAACATTTTTATCGCTGTCTGTTTTAATGTAACTAAAGACCGTGATCTGCTCAAGTTAGATCAAATTGAGGTAATGGTGCACGTGTTCAAATGTAGAAAGTGCAGGTTTAATTTGACATATTTTGATATATTTACGGTGCGAGACTTACTGAGATTCAACAAATTAATTATAACTCTTAATAAATATTCATTTATGTTATTCAATTAAAATACGTGTGAAATTTTCGGATCAATGTTAAATTAAAATATTCTTTTAAGAAAATTAGTTACTAATTAGGGTTGTAACGGGGACGGGGAATTCCCCGTTCACCGGGGATTCCCCGTCCCCGGAATTTCAATTTGTCCCCGTCCCCGGAATTTCAATTTGTCCCCGTCCCCGGAATTTAATTTTGTCCCCGTCCCCGAAATTCCCCGTCCCCGGAATTTCCGATTCCCCGTCCCCGTTACAACCCTATTACTAATCCGCTAATGCTTTTTTATAGGACGAAACGACACAAGGGACTTTAATACACAATGCTAGAAGTTTAACTCTACTTAGCGCACAAATTCCATTACCATACTTGTTCGTTTATTTTTGAACGTTATTGACGATTTGGAGTTACGCGTTTCCGATTTTATTTCATCCCCCTCAAATGCTCACTTAATGTACATGGCTTAGTTCTTGGTCTGTTTGCTCACTATTACTAACATTAGTTTCGAGTAATTGAATATTTTCTCCAACAGTCGAATTGAACATCGGCAAAATGTACCTGGCTGCGCAAGTGTACGTAATCGGATAATTCCAATTTCAAGCAAAACTGGGATGACAGCGATTACGACGGCGATGACAGAAAGTTTAGGCATCCTATTTATCTGCAATTAGTTAAATATTAATAAGTCTCATAAATTTAAGAAGTTAGCATAGAGAACAGCTTTAGAGGGTATAAAGAACAAAAATATTTTTATAGAATTCATGTTGAATTTTTCTGTTAAGATGGACTTAAAGAAGACTGAGCATTTATGACAATCTAGCGCTCTATAACGTGACAACACTAACGTATTGTAGTGTAGTCATCTTATGGTGAAGGTCCTTACTTTACGTCTTTATTGCACGCGTAGGCACGATAGGCTACGCGGGAAACGACAAACAGGCGGTAGCTATAGCGACAACGAAGTGACGCTCACAGGATACGAACGTAAGTCGTACATTGACGAAATACGGAAGGAGACCGGAAAATGATATCTGAGACGGGCCCCTCCTCACCCACCGCTTATTTAAATTTCTCAACGTGATTTCAAAATAATCACGTGATGTGATAACAGGATCGCATCACATTTTACGCTAGATAAGTACTGTCGGTGCGCGCATACTCAAATTTGTGACTAAACCTACAACAGCCTACGATTACTATAGAGCTGCGCCCCCTTATCTCTTCTCTTTCTTTATATATATAGTTACCCTTGTTTGACTTTGTGTGTGTCAACCTGTCCGGCCCTAACCCAGTTCGGGCGCTTCCTTGTGGCGAACGTCGCAATCTGCCCGTTCTTAGTATGGACAGGGAACCCGTCATAACAAGCATCGGAATTTTCCCGTTCTAAGTACAGGCCGGGGCCCCTTCGAGGCAAACGTCGGAATCTATCCGGTCATAACTCGATCCGGGTGCCCTCTTCCGACGAACGTTAGAAACTATTCCTTTCGTACTGTTCAACGGCTAAGCAGGGTTGCCAGATCGAAAATCGCTTTTTAAGAAAGTGTTTAAGGAAATTTAAGAAATTTTAAAGACAAATATTAAGATAAAATATCATTTCGTTATTGCGACTTTTTCGACATTTCTTTTTTATGAAAAAGAAGGATATGCTTTATTACTTACATCTGATTCCAAGGAAGACAAAAAGATGACAAGCCAACAGTAACATTTCAGCGAAGGACAAAAATTTTCACGTTTCTCTGCTTCTTTTTTTGTCTTAAATTTTATCGTGTCTTATAAGATGTAAGACAGCACACTTAAATTTAAGGCAAATTCTTGAAATTAAGTCAGAATGGCAAATCTGCGTCTAAGGGTGGTACGCAAGGAAGTTCAAATATGAAGCGCGCTAGAGCGTCAGCCGGAGCCAGTAGATCGACCAATTAAAAAGGGACTAAAAGACCCGTGGAAATTTTCCATGGGTCGGCAACTGGAACTACCTAGAAGCTGTTTACTATTTCGAGGAATTTTTATATACAGTCAATACCGGATAAGCGGACAATTTTTCTTGCCGGGTCAATGTCCGCTTATCCGGTTTTGACTGTATTGCAAGAAAACGATCGGATTGCGTTCTGATTTATCATAGGCTAAGGAGAATAACGATTCCATATCTTTTAAACAGTAGAAGATCGATTTCTGTCGAATATTTCCTCGAGATTCAACATTGCGCTCAGTAATAAAAGAAGCTCATGAAGAAAAGGAATTAATAACGAGGCTGATGATTGTTTAGTATTGTGTGAGATATCAACGCTTTCAGACCAGGTTTATTGCAGCAGAACAGTTAGACATGAGAGCAGTGCAAATCAAGGCAGAGTGTAGTTAGCAGTTAGCAAATGGTCAGTTCGTACATCATTTCATCGAATTGAGAATTGTAAAGTACATTGCACTAAACTCGCGGATATCTTTTGGCTCCGTCATCAAGAGGCACTGTAAGTAGTCGGTGAGCATGTCAGGGATCTCAGGATGCTGCTCAATGTACTTGTAACAACTGAGCGATGTATTCTGTTTCAATTTTGCCCACAGATTAGCGTACATACCGGGCTCATATTTTCTGGGCTCCTCGGCTACTGGCGTTGTTTGGCTACTTATTTGGGAATGAAAGCCTTCATCATCGGTCGGCACTTCGATGGGATTGGGCGATGGAGGACGGACATAAGGGCTGGTCGCAATGATGGAAGGGCTACTGCGGGTTCCAAATATTCGCATCAGCTCGGGCATGTTCTCTGATGCGAGCGAGTCCGGTCGCGACCTTATACTATGGGCTGGTGACATCATTTCGTTGTCGTTTGCAGGATCATTATTTTCCTTTCGACGCGGTATTGTCGTATGCATCCACGAGACTTGTGGCCGCTTTTTGACCCTTTTCGATTGAACGTCGTCTCCAATCGGCAGCGGATCGTCGTCATGACCAAACAACCATTCCAAGTTGTAGTCGATAGAGTCGATTACAGTACTTTGGGAAGAAGAAGCCGACTCGCGTCGCGCAGATTCATTCTCTTTCTGCTAAAAAAAAATTTGAACATTTATTCAGTCAAGGAATCTGCAATGCAATTATAATAAGATCATAAAACATGCAACAATTTTGTGAAGCAGGTGCTTTAGAAAAAACAACTGCATCTTTAGTTTTTGCAAAAAATGAATCATTTTCTTGCATGAGCTCTTACTGCGAATGCGCAGAAAATGTCTAGGAACAGTACCTGCTGGGCATTTTCAGTTAACGACTTTTCTTCCAAGACTACTGCTTCATCCATTGCTTCATTCACCCATTGCGTAACCGTATCGTCAAGAACTTGTGAAAGGTTCGCCGCATTTTCGTCTGCAACATTCATCAATAAGATTTCATTAGCTGTCAAGTTGTGGTAATTTTTACCGATAGTAGCGTCGTTTTGACGATAGTATTCTTCGTCGAAGCGAAAACTCATCTGACTGTTTCGTTCTTGAATTGGTTGATTCGGCACTGCTCCAACGATTGCACTTTTCGGAGCGATTGGATCTTAAACAGATGCGTTTCTTTTTAAAATGTGATAGGGAAAAATATTCACCTTTGTTTTGGGCGGCGCTTGTTTCTAAGAACAAATCGCCCTCTTCCGCAGGCAAAGGGACAACATTTTGACTACTATAGTTGGCCATTTCTTCAGATTCGGCGTGCGACAAATCGATGAACGACGTTTCCGTGTCCGACTCGATCTGAGCGTATGGATCGGTTTCTGACATCAAATACTCGTCGCCGACGTCGTCCGTTTGCCAACCGAAGATGCGCGACAGACCAAACGAACTTTCGCTCAGGTCTTCGGCGATTTGCCCTGGCGCATTAGCGTTCAGTTTGTCATCATCAGCGAAAGTTTGCTCGTCGTTGTCTAAAGGTAAGGCTCATTTAATACGGCTAAATGGAAACTACTTTGACGGACGTTTGCGATACGCCGCCTGAGCATCTATTCTTTTACTGCTCTTTAAGGCTTAACAAAAACTGCATGGCAAAAATGTCAGCATCGCGCGCCGTACATAAAAGTTGCCAGGTAACAAAAGCCTCACCGGACCGCAGATCGATGATCTGCTCCGCAGCTCTCATTACGACCGGATCCCCAACGTGCTCCCATAGCAGAAGCTCCCTGCATTAACGATGCAATGGATCCAGTCCACGTTACAACGTCACTCACCCCGTTCGTCTCAGATATATCCGCCAGAAATCACTCTTTTTATCGCTATCTTCCACTTTCTTTTCAATGGCAACAATAAGCTGTTCAGTGTCCACTCCCGCGTTGCTGCGTAAAATTGCCCTTTTTATAGACGCTATCTGAAGTTCACGGTCAGGAATCGTTTCTGTAGCAACCAAAAAAAGCAAAATGTCAAACCAGCGTCAAACTGGCCAATTTTCCCTTTGAGTTGATCGTCATTAGAGACAACGCGCTCGTTTCTGTGCAGTTTTGTGCCAGCAATCGGAACAGTACGAAGCAGGCACCGCTCGACAAAAAGGTCTTATAATTGTCCAATTCAATCAGCGATTCTTCGTCGTCAGGCGTTTTCCAGTCTTTTATGATGACTTTAATTGGTTCATTTGCCGTCCGTTCTGCTATCTCAATAGAAGACTGCACGCTTCTAGTATCATTTGCCTCCTATATTTAGTAACTACCGCAAATTAATTAACCTTTGCCAAATGGAAGAACTCACGTCATCAATATGAAAGAATTCTGCCTGAATATGAGCCAACGTTTCAAGGCTGTCGTTCACTTTGGTCTCTACTTTTGTTCCGCAACGAGTATCTACAAATTTCTGCTTTAGCTCATTACAATGAAGATGAAGATGCTGCTAATTAAAATTACCATCAACGATTCCATCGCAGATTGCCCTAACTAAGACAATCCCGTTTTCTCGGCTCACATTGACAGTTAGTTCTCCAAATTTTTCCTTAGTCGAATTCGACACAACTTCAAGAGTTTCCGAGAAGAACACGTCGCTGTGCTCTCCTAAATTGCCCTCTAGAAGTTCCATTCCAGTACAAACGTATGTGCGAGGATTAGTTATTTAAATTTTCGATAACAACAAGTGCCCTTTCAGTCAGTGGTGAACACATAGGAAGATGAAACGGATGGCTTTTCGCGGTCACTCTGGTCTGTTGCCATGGCATTTGCAACAACAGTAGACATTGTGCGGCAGCCCTCTTTCATTTTCCCTAAACTGCAACTGTTCCTATTTCAGGTTATGGATACAACTTTAGCGCCTCTAAGTGTTTGTTCCTTTTATAGATCACTTGACGATTCTTTACGTCATTTGAACTTTCAGGGGTATCTATTTTGCCTGACTTTACACATCTTGTTTTACACATCGACTTTAGGGAATAAGTAAGCTGGTGTGTGGAAGATGACACTTGTAAGTATTTGATGCTGGTAATTAATGGTAAGTTTTGCAATACAAAAGTCAAATACACAATGCATGATGAATGATCAGCGTCGAAAAAAATGCCGGCGGTATGCCTCAGAGCACATTGCGATTGACTTAAAAAAGACCACGATACAACAGCGCGAAAGAGAATTTGTAAAAAAAGGCTTCATGACATTTATTTTAATTGAATTTCGGGCTTTGCTCGTTTCGCCGGTACGCGTACACAACCATCTGTGACCGCTATTGTGCACTGACTGGCCCCCCTCTGACGTATCCCACACTGACCTGTACCTCGAATCTGCATTAAAATAAAAGGAATCTTAGCACGAAGACATTTCAGTACCGTAACCGTAATCGATTTGTCTTTGTGGGACATCGTGGTCGCTCTCGAACCCTATTAAACATTGTTTGAAGAGGAAGAAGGCTTTTTTTGCCGAAATTGAAGCAGGTGATCGTTGAGACTGAATGATTCATTGTTTTCGCGTTCTCACTTTTAATGTTTGATCGAGAGTTTATGGGGAATATAGGGACTTTGATAGCGTTATAGACTTTGAGCGCCCGAATATATGGGAATTTTAAACTAGGTCATTCGTCAAATTTTTGTCACCATGTGATCCGTTGTTTTTCAGTAGTCAAATCGCAAATCAAAATGTCTGCCGAAGAGGATTCATCAAAGAATATACATAGTGATGTGAAAATGGAAAGTACGCAAGCCGGCGCGATAAATAAGGAGTTGAGTGATGAGAAATGCGCGGCGGCGATTGATACTACGAAGTCGCCGAGTGAAAATGCCGTTATTCGTGATGAAGTACACGAAATGGAAAGCGACAATAAAGAATGCGTGAAAGATCAAAGCGCCGAGGAGGCTGTCAGTCATTCGAACAAAGAAACTGTCGGCAAAGTGGAAAATGAGCTTTCGCCAGTGGTAACGGACGATCAGCGCGATTCGATGGTCGTTCAGACGGAGCAGAGTGCCGAGCCGGGCGGTAATGAGCATTCTAACCAGACAGAGCTCAATGCGTCAGCCTCGAGCCCTGTTGCAACCGAGAAGGTTGTAACCGAATCTGAGAAGGTTGTAGCTGAATCTGGGAAGGTTGTAACGGCACCTGGGAAGATTGAAGCTGAAATTGAAAAGATTAAAGCTGAAATTAAAAAGATTGACATTGAACCAGCCGCAACGTCATCGAACGCCGCCGTCTCGTCCCAGGCTGTCGATACAGCGGTGTCTTCGCCTCCATCGTCATCGAACGCCGCTGTCTCGTCCCAGCCTGCCGATACAGTGACGTCTGCGCCTCCAGCTGACGAACAACCCACGTCGAGCAGAGCAAGGGATGTTGTGTCGCCGGCTGATCAGATTTATCATGTAAAATTTTGCGTCTTCATATATCATTGAATATTTTTGAATGAGAATTTGAAGGTGAAATGGATCGATTTCTACAAGACGAAAACGCCCATTGTGACGCAGAACGAGAACGGTCCCTGCCCAATGCTGGCCATTATGAACGTTCTTCTGCTACGAGGTTGGTTATATTCGGACTTTCCTCTTCTAGGCGTAATTGATAGGGAATACGATTGATAAACTAATAGCTGAATGATGTCCGCGTCTATTTCTCGAGTTTATTTTTGCTGTCTGTTCTCGCAGCATCCGCTTTTTCCGCTTTCTCTCTCTCTCCCTTGTCACTCCCTTAATGCATTTCGTAAATCCTCGCCTCAAATCAAAACAGAATAGAAAATATCCCGAACGAGAGTGAATGTTGTTGGGGAGGTAGATGTAAATAAAGCAACGAGTGTAAATAAAACAACGTTCCTCTAACAGTGCGCCAGTTTCATATCGCTTACTTGAGCTAAACCAGTTAACACTATATTAAAGTATATCCGTAAAGTACGATTGAAACAAAAGCATGTGATATGTAACGGACACAAAATCGAACTTCTCGAAACGTCTCGAAATTGCAGGGCAGGTCGACTTACCGCCAGAAGCCGAAGTGGTCACGGGTGCTCAGCTGATTGAACGACTCGGCGACTGCATTCTCCGTCTGGCGCCCGAGGTGTGCAAGTTGTTTAGTCGAAATTTTTTGATCACTTACAAGAAATCTCGCCAGGCACCGTAGTTGGCAAAGATGAGCTCGCTTTTACGGTGCTTCTACACCATTTTCTAATTAAAATGATAATAATTTCTTGGTTTTATGTGCGTAAATTGAGAGAAATCGTAAATGTCGACTTTCGAAGCAGTCTTGCCTTATTTAATATAATATAACGCGGGACTCGGGTTTCAGTATAGCTTTATTCGAAGACGCCGAATCGGGACATTATATTACACGATACATTACGAGATATACGACCGCAGACGATGCATACAAGCATATACACTGACACACACATGAATAGCAAGATTTCGCAAGACATTATTACGCAATACTCGTATGAGATGGTTGAGGTACGGTACTCATGCTCGGCGCGAATTATGTTTCACACTGAGATTTCTTGTCCCTGATCGAGAAATTTGGACTATAGAAATGCGCAATCATAAAGTTTTCCTTCAGAACCTTGCTGATCAACTGCGCACCGATTATGAGCAAAATGTGTCCGATGCCGTCGCAATGCTAACCAAACTGATGACCGGCCTTGATGTGAATGTGAAATTCACTGGGTACGTTTATCCTCTTTAAGTATAGGAAGCATGCAAAATCAGTGAGAGAGGACATCTTGAAAAAAATTATACCAATATTTGATTATGTCTGTTTTAAAGTGAAAATGTTTTATAAGCGATAGTAGTACATCTCGATATATTGAATTAGCTCGAAAATGCAGTGAATCAAATGGCCCGAGTATCGCGGTCTCACCTCCTTCTTTAATACTCAGGATTAGGCTTAGCTGAGCAGATCCCCTAAGCCTGAGAATTTAAAAGAGGATGATCCTGCGATTAATTAAGAAAATCAATGTTATCTTGCAGTATATCCGACTTCGAATACACGAGCGAGTGCGTCGTCTTCGATCTGCTCGGTATTCCATTGTACCACGGCTGGTTGATTGACCCGCAACATGTGCAGCTGGGTTAGTATCTTTTTACTTTCTTTGACATCTTTTTGATATCGTCCTTTATCTCCTTTGTCCAGTAGAATTCGTGTATACCGGTTTCGGTTATAACTGTATTTCGTTTATACCAGTCAAGATATTCAGTCCCAAAGCGTCCTTTCCCATACAAACACGTTCGGTTATATCGGATAAAACTTGCCGGTAACCGTTATAAACGAATTCCATTGTATGTTTGATTGAGAAAAACTGTTGCAGCGGAACTGATTGGTCGTAGAGGGTACAACCAGTTGGTGGAGATGATAATAGAGTCGAGTAGCAGCGCCGATCCCGAGAAGCAGACGGAGGCGTTCCTCGCCAGGAGCTTCCTCGAGTCGTCCGCTTCTCAGCTGACCATTCATGGCCTTTGCGAGCTCAACCTGCGCTTGCGCGACGGCGAACTAGCCGTTCTCTTCCGCAACAACCACTTTGCTACCCTCCTCAAACATAGGGTTAGTTTTATTTTCTTCACTGTCTTTTTTATTGTAGCATTCTCACTTCTTTAAGGTCACTTAACGCTTACAATTCGACGTTTTTCCAAATCAAAATGGTTGTGCAAAGAGATTGATTAATTGTGATTGTGAATCGTCCTTGAGAGAACGTAGTGTGAATCGCCCAGAATACCATTTACAGCTTAATAAGGTCACTTTCCACGTCAAAGTCGGCATTCTTAAATCAAGTCGATTCTGCATGGGGGCTATTTATTGCCAGTGTGAATCGCCATTTCAGTGTCTTATATGAGACCCTACGATGACTGCATGATAGTTTATTATTTCAACTTGTTTATGCGTTATAGCTCATTGTTTCAAGCTCAACCTGTTTCAGGATGAGCTTTTTTCGCTCGTGACTGACCAGGGCTTTTTGCAAGAGGCGGCTGTCGTGTGGGAGACGCTCAATAGCGTCGACGGCGACTCGCACTTTGTCGACGCCGAGCTGCACACTTCCCCCTTGAAGACTTCGCCCTTGCCTTCTTCCGCTAATTTGACCGCTGCCAACAATGACACCAAGAACGAGTGAGGATTTGCTTTCCTTTGCACACTAGCGAAGCCTCTTTATATCCTACGCATAAACCGAGACATTTCAATGGAAATTAGGATGGTCAGTGTTTTGAGTGAATATACAGGGTACGAGGAAAGTTTGGTGACAAATTAGAGTTATTTGTCATCAAACTTTCCTCGCACCCTGTATTACGGTACTTGTGCACTTGCGAATTTACGCAGCCTAAACTGCCATGATAACTCAGTTCAACAATTAATCTTTAACGCTATTATAAGAAAAGAGTGCATTGAGCGAGGTCGCACTTAATTAAAGATATGGAGAACCGTGATTCCATGATGCAAAAACATTCAATATGGAGATATTTTCATTAAAACGTCTCGATTCCATTAAAGAGAACTGATGCATCTATTTTCGGTGTGGACAACGGCACATCTGCATTGCACTAACGCCCATTAATCGCCTATAATTGCAGTTATCTTGTTGCCTTGTCGTTGGATCAGCAGGAGAGGGCGGCGGCCGCACAGACTGTCATCGGCGAAACGCCGTCACCAACAACGTAATGTCTCTTTCTCTTGTTAATCACTCCTTTGCAACAAATATGCTTCAGAAACTTCCCTGATGCTAATATCGACTCCGATGCTGTGCTCGCTCGTCAATTGCAGGTACTTTGAACTTTTTGAAACGCCTTTTCAATGAAGCAGTTGATTTATGTGGTCGGTTGTAGAAAGTGACCGTATCTGAGTTGAAATTGCGCTTTTGACGTGTTTTATCGAAATAAATCCCCTGAAGCTTGTTTTCGAGAAGCGGTAGAGTATTCGTGAGAAAGATTAGGGAACGGCGAATTTTTCTCGACAAGAGGCGTTACTCGAAGGTGTGACGTTGCGGACGCTTACATATAACCCTGCATAAACTTTTGAATATACACAAAGTTATCTAGTGACCCTAAAGTTATGTTCGGTTGGCGGCTGTGACACAGACTATTATGCATATATTTTACAGGAGGAATGGAATCGAGCTTCTACAACCGACCGTAACCCTGCAGCAGGAGGCAGACGACCGCAGCAGCAGCAGCCTCAACATCAGCAGCAGCAGCCTCAGCATCAACCGCATCCTCAACATCATCAGACGCATGTTGGTGCTGGTGGTGGTGGCTCGCCGCATCGGGAACGCGACCAGAAACAGTGCAACATACTGTAACTATGCCCCTAGTGCTTTGTCGCTGCCTACGACTGGATCGACGCATCGACCCTTCTAATCAATTGTATTGTTATCTGTTTTAACTTTGCTCTTTGCGCAAGTACAAATTGTGCACACGTGCTAATTCTGTATTGATCCCATACTTAATGGTGTAGTCTTGGTGTAAGCTAAAAATTTTGTCGTTGCTTTTGTCTCGAATCATTTGTAATACCGTTTAATTGCTTTAACTGAAGAAATGCAATATCATTTGTGAGCTGCAAAATATGGTGGGGTAGACAGCACGAGTAGAGAGCACTGCGTTCAAATTCGAAAGGTTGATCTCATGCCGCGCGCTGATTGCGCAGCGCCGCTGTGACGCACGCACGAACATCTGCAAATATTCTCACCATATTGTGGCTGCTGCAAAACTGGAAGTTAGCAATAAGTGGGCTATTTGCCATAGTGGGCAAAATATTGCAATTGCGCCATGATGAGAACGTTTCTGGTGGTGCTGAGCACCGTGGTTTCATTAGCGCTGCCAGGGTATTGTGCGACCTTCTCCGTTCCAATCGGTACGCAAGCGACTATCGTCGGTTACACATATGATCAGCCTTCGGGCTTGGCGTTCTATGGCATCCCCTATGCACAACCGCCCGTCGGTCAGAACCGTTTTGCTGTAAGTAATCGGTTATTTTGTTTTGCCCATTAATGCCACAATCAAACATTCAGCCACCGCAACGAAAAGATCCAGCCGGCGCGGTCTATGCATTCCACTATGGCTCCGCATGTCTCCAAGGGAGAAGCGGCAATTATGGCGAAGACTGTCTCTTTCTCAACATTTTTACGCCGCGAGTACTGCATTCTCTTTGTGTCTTACAACCGTTTAATATATTTTGCGTATAGGTCGCAAATATCACACAGTCCAAGTATCCCATTTTCTTCTGGATTCATGGTGGTGGCTTCGTCGAAGGATCGGGCGATTTAGGGACTGAGGGCACACTCAGCAACCTCGTTAATCGCGGAATGATCGTTGTTTCTATCAACTACCGTCTCGGACCGTTCGGTATGCAATTCACATTCTCTGATCGTCCAATTGTCCCATACGTTTGTGCATAGCAAGCTATAGGCACGACGTCCACTGTTTAGCAAAAATCTTAAACCAAACATTTGGGGATCCAGCGGCTGATAAAGCGTGGGCTAATTTTCTCTATTTGTGATAAAAACTCTAACCGAACAGGTAGTGGCTGATAAACAATGATGCATTATTGCATCATAACCGAAAATTCACGCGATCTTTCTTTGAAAATATTTGGCAAGCTCAGCCGTGAAATTTATCGGAAACTTGTACTTCTATGCCGGTCGACCACACTGTCTTCGTGCATATTCGCGCTCATGCCTGTTGTGTAGGGTTCTACTCGACGCGAGATTCAACGATTCCTGGAAACATGGCGGTACTCGACATGATCGAAGCACTCAACTGGGTAAAGCGCTACATTTCATACTTCGGCGGCGATCCCGATCGAATAACTATCGGTGGACAGAGCTCCGGCGCCGAAGCAGTGTCGCTACTCTCTTTGTCGCCCTTGAGCCGCGGTAGTTAGCAATAGCCTGGGGACACACCTAGCACTTTCCTCTTCAGGTTTGTTCAAGCAGGTTGTGGTCGAGAGCGGCAGTGGCTTCGTGCCAGCAGTCATGTCTTACTCAGAGGCCACAAGAGACACGAGCAAGACCATTTCGATCAACATGGGATGCACTACTGCCAGCAACTGGGATCAGCACAATTCGAATCTAATGAGCAGCACACTCAACTGCATGCGATCCAAGTCGGTGGCCGATATTCAGGCAGCCGATAACGCCTTACCCGATCATCGTATGAAATGGGGGGCTGTTCTGGACAGCCAAGTGCTGCCCGACCGTCTCGAGACACTGGCGCTCAGTCGTCCGCCCATACCTGTGCTCATCGGCAATGTCCACGATGAATGGCTTGCATGGTGTTTGTAACTTGAATTCTCCAGAGAGCGCATTTCGCCAAGAGTTCTATCTTACTTTAGATGCAGGAAGTCTTTTGAGTAACCAGAACTTTTTGAATACGTTCACCCGGCAGTGGAGTATACAAGAGTTGACTAGTCGATATGAACTGCGCTACTACAACAACACCGCTATCGTTCACCAGGCCGCCCAGGTAGCGTACATCGACAGTCTGAACCTGATCGATTCGGATCACATCGGATGGTGCAAAGAGGACATTCAGGTGCTCGTCTACACGATTTTTTGCTCAATTGTGTTTCACGTTATCAATACAGCTATATACGGAAATGATCTTCATCGGTCCCACCTACCGGGACGCGATGACTTTCCGACAAACGCACAGCCCCGTGTACCTCTACTCGTTCGACTACTTAGCCCCCGGCGCGATGCCTAATCTTCAAGCGCCACTGAGAGGAGTACCCCACGCGTGGGAGTTACAGTACTTGTTCGGCTACCCGGCTACTGGCTCTGGCGGTTGGCAAAAAACTCCCGATGACATCTCCACAATGAACTACATGGGACAATATTGGGCCAATTTTGTCATCACTGGGTAGAGATGGCTATTTCTCGAGTTACTAACGAGATAACGCTTCAGCAACCCTACACCATCTCCATCCGCGATTGTATGGCCTCTTTTGGGAAGCAAAGGCGAATACATGAGCCTGGGTCCTGTTCCAACACCGTCGACTGCGTTCCATCCGAAAGCAGCCTCGTTCTGGGCATGCGCAGTGCCAGCTCTCGAGGGCCATAAGCCGATTTGGTGTGCTTAAAAATAGGCGAAAGATTTTTTTGCAATCGATTATTGGTGCTTATATCGACAGGTTTTTGCTAATAAAGACGATCAAGTGCCATATAGCACGCTCGCAGCCTCAGTACACTCTGCACACTTCATTCGAAAGTTGCGGTCCACTCTCAAGAGTTTAGAGGTCCAAATGAAGAACAGCGGTGTGAAAAGAGAATAGCGGTCTGAAGCATCGCTGTCTCCTTAAGAAACAACAGCGGTCCGAACTAAAGAATGGCCTAACTGAAAGTAACCTCTGGCAGATACACTACAGGGTGTCACTTAATAAAGTTCTCTCTACAGAGGGTACTTCTGGGCACCGTGAGTGCGTATAGTATATATATCACTTGAAAGAGTAGAATATTCTGTACCTGTAGTCAGCCTTTCAGGAATTGAGTTACTATGCCACAGACAAGAGACATAAATAAACCCAAACACTGCCAGATTTCATTTATTAGCCATATGAAAAGAGCTGTTTCTAACAAACTATCATTCTCTGCTAAAAAATCGATATTCGCATAAGTCTGACAAAAAATCGTGACGAGAAGCGTCAAAACGCGCGCCAATCGTGGTCGCGCCGCAAAATTTCGAATTTTTGCGATTGAATGTTTGTGACTCTCGCTCGGTAATTAGTATGATTCATATAAAGATTTATAGATAATTTGAAAGAAATTTTCTTTGATTATCAATATTTAAAAGCTCATGATTTCTGCCAAATTATAAAATTATTTATTAAGCTATGAATCAATATCGTGTTCAACAGGATGATATTATGCCGATTCTTGCATCCCTGAGATCCAAACTACGTCATTATGACAAGGACTACCGTCGTAAATTATCTTTTGCAGGATTGCACGAAAGCTTATAATAGATCGATGCTTAAAGTTCCTTTGATTGAAGAAATGCCACATCATTCGTTTGTGAGATGCAACAAAGATGTTGGGATAGATCGCAAGACTAGGCCATCGCATTCAAATTCAAATGATTGAACTCATACCGCACGCTGATTGCGCAGCGCGGCTATGACGCACGCACGAACATCTGTTAATTTTCTCACCCTATTCTGGCTGGTTAGTTGAACACTAAAGTTGGGAGCAAAAGTCTGCCATAAGTAAATTGCTGTGGTGGACGACATTTTGCAATTGCGCCATGATGAGAACATTTCTGGTGGTGCTGAGCACCGTGGTTTCGTTTGCGCTGCCAGGGTATTGTGCAACATTTTCCGTTCCAATCGGTACGCAAGCGACTATCGTCGGTTACACTTGGGACCAACCTTCGGGCTTGGCGTTCTTTGGCATCCCCTATGCACAACCGCCCGTCGGTCAGAACCGTTTCGCTGTAAGTAATCGGTTATTTTGTTTTGCCCATTAATGCCACAATCAAACATTCAGCCACCGCAACGAAAAGATCCAGCCGGCGCGGTCTATGCATTCCATTATGGCTCCGCATGTGTCCAGGGCGGAAATGGCAATTTTGGCGAAGATTGTCTCTTTCTCAACATTTTTACGCCGCGAGTACTGCATTCTCATCGTGTCTTACAACCGTTTAATATATTTTACATATAGGTCGCAAATATCACACAGTCCAAGTATCCCGTGTTCTTCTGGATTCATGGTGGTGGCTTCGTCGGAGGATCGGGCGATTTGGGAGTCGAGGGCGCCCTCAGCAACCTCGTTAATCGCGGAATGATTGTTGTTTCTATCAACTACCGTCTTGGACCGTTCGGTATGCGACTCGTACCCTCTGATCGTCCTATACATCTGTGTAGAGCAAGCTATAGGATCGACGCCCATTTCGCAAATATCTTAAGCACCCCAAAGAGATCTTAAATCAAACATATCGGTTCTCAGCGAATTAGAAGGCGTGGGTCAATTTTTCTATGTATTATAAAATTCTACTCGAACAGGAAATAATTGGCAAAGGTTGCTGCAAAACTGTATCGTAGACACAAATTTTGGCCCTTTTCCTTTGTCAAAGTCTGTCAAGATCTGTTGTACAGGATTCTACTCGACGCGAGATTCGACGATTCCTGGAAACATGGCGCTGCTCGACATGATCGAAGCCCTCAACTGGGTAAAGCGCTACATTTCCTACTTCGGCGGCGATCCCGATCAAATAACTGTCGCCGGAGAAAGCTCTGGCGCCGAAGGGGTCTCGCTACTCACGTTGTCGCCTTTGAGCCGCGGTAACTAACAACAGCCAAGGGACACACCTAGCACTTTCCTCTTCAGGGATGTTCAAGCAGGCTGTGATCGAGAGCGGCAGTGGCTTCGTGCCAGCAGTCATGTCTTACTCAGAGGCCACGAGAGACACGAGCAAGACCATCTCGATCAACATGGGATGCACTACTGCCAGCAACTGGGATCAGCACAATTCGAATCTAATGAGCAGCACACTCAACTGCATGCGATCAAAGTCGGTGGCCGATATTCAGGCAGCCGATAACGCCGTACCCGATCATCGCATGAAATGGGGACCTGTTCTGGACAGCCAAGTGCTGCCCGACCGTCTCGAGACGCTGGCTCTCAGTCGTCCGCCCATGCCTGTACTCATCGGCAACTGTCATGATGAATATCTAGGATGGTGTTTGTGACTTGAATTCTCCAGAGAGCGCATTTCGCCAACAGGTCTATCTTACTTTAGATATCGGAGGCGTCATCGGTGATCCAAACTTTTTGAATATGTTCACCCGACAGTGGAGTGTACAAGACTTGGCTAGTCGATATGAATTGCGCTATTACAACAACACCGCTATGGTTCATCAGGCCATCGAAGAGGCGTACATCGACAGTCTTAACCTAATGGATACGGATCATGTCGGATGGTGCAAAGAGGACGCTCAGGTGCTCATCCACACGATTTTTGCTCAATTGTGCCACTCAGTCACGTTATCAGTTCAGATGTATACAGAAATGATCTTCGTCGGTCCCACCTACCGGGACGCGATGACTTTCCGACAAACGCACAGCCCCGTTTACCTCTACTCGTTCGACTACTTAGCCCCAGGCGCGTTTCCTACGCTTCAAGCTCCACTGAGAGGAGTACCCCACGCGTGGGAGTTGCAGTACTTGTTTGGCTATCCTGCTACTGGCTCTGGCGGTTGGCAGAAAACTCCCGATGACGACGCGACCATGAACTACTTTGGACAATATTGGGCTAATTTCGTCATTACCGGGTAGAGATGGCTTTTTTCTCGAGTCATTAACGATACAAAATGCTTCAGCAACCCTACGCCATCTCCATCCGCGATTGTATGGCCACTTTTGGGAAGCAACGGCGAATACATGAGCCTGGGTCCTGTTCCAACACCGTCGACTGCGTTCCATCCGAAAGCAGCTTCGTTTTGGGCATGCACAGTGCCAGCTCTCGAAGGCTATAAACCGAACTGGTGTACTTAAAAATAGGCGCAAGATATTTTTGCAATCGACGATTGGTGCTTATATCGACAGGTTCTCGTGAATAAAAACGATCAAGTGCCATATATCACGCTCGCAACCCCAGCACGCATTGCACGGGGCTAAAGTAGCAGTTCTTTAGAGGCGACCGAATTTGCACCGCTTCGGCTCTCGTATTTCTCGGGCTGAGAACCAGTCGTCGTGCTCTCTCCGCTTCCAATTGCCAGAGTCTGAAATAGTCAAGGTTCATTTGAACGGGGACATCAACAAGCAATACGTACAACTTATCATAGGCTTCTTCTATGTTCACGACGTCGCTTGAGTTCGGCTCTTCGTCCATCATTAGAACGTCGGCCGATGTTGACAAGATCATCAATGCCAACAGCAAACAGACGCCGTTGAGCACCGTCATAGTGATCAAGCGGAAACAG